>CAUYLG010038202.1:0-12061 GCA_963573385.1 Cacajao melanocephalus | reverse complement strand
ATTATATATTTTTATAATGTATATAATTTTTATATATTTATAATATAAAATTTATATAATTTATATTATATAAAATAAATATATATATTATATATATTTATATATAATATATATATAATTATATAAATATATTTTATATATATAATATATAAAGTTCTAGGGCAAATCAATAAACGTAATCCATCACATAAATAGAACCAATGACAAAACCACATGATTACCTCAATAAATGCAGAAAATGTCTGTTGGTTTTTAACAGATGTATCCCACGCACCTAAAAGAATGCCTGACACAGAGTACACACAATAACTATTTGATAAGTGAATGAATGAATGGTCATCTTTTTTATATGTGTATGTGTTTCCCCTATAATAAGATTTAAATCTTTCTGAAAGCATCCACAGATCCTAGCATAGTATTTTGGACACAAGTGACAATTCATGTTTTTTTAGTAACTAGATCCCAGTTTCATAAATACTTAAATTTTATGCTCCAATATTATGTGGTTGTCTCTAAACACTTTCTTGAATTATAAGTCCTTTTATTTTTTCATTCATAATATGAAGCTTTTATTGATTCCCAAAACCTTTCCATAACTGCATATGGAATTGAGTCTCCATTGAAAGGATCTTTCTTAGTATGTTTCTGAAGACAGAATCATTAAAAGGCAGTATTTCCTATCAGTGCATGAACCTTGAAGGCATTATGGTGAAATTCTTGTGTAGTGCTTCTCTCTTCTTCTACTTTGTTTAGCTCTAATTTCCATCACTAGATTTTCCATAATTCCCTGACTACCTAGAACAATCCACCACCTAATTAAACTTGTTTGCTCAAGCTTATCATTCAAGAGACAGCATAGAGAGGATAATGTACAAGAGGAGGCACAACAGGAGGCTTATATTCAATAATTGGCTCTGCCTGTAATAGACTGTGTGGCCTCAGGTAATTCATTTTACTTGCCCACATTTCCATTTTCTCACTTAAATTTCAGATGAGATGACCTGCCTCATAGGATTGCTGTGAGAATAAACTCAGATAGTGTGTGAATACACCTTGTAGCTTATGAACTTCTGCAGACCATGAGATACTATTATTCCCTAGAAGCATTGTCGGCTTCATTATCACAATGGACGATGCTGATTTAACATTGAGTAAAAAAAGTCTAAATGAGATTAAGTGATCTCCAAACATGCCTTGTTGTAATCAACCATTTGTTTATAAAAATTTAGAAATTGCACAACAAAATTATAAAAATAGACACTTTTAAGGATCAGATTAAATGAGCCAGTATATGTGAAAGCACTATATAAACTATAAACCTTGCCAGTAATTTAAACTTTCAGATATATTTGTTGACAAAAGGGTTGTAGTAAATACTTAAACTTTACTGTACTTAATTACAAAAATGACAAAAGTATGATGTTGGTGTTCTTCAATACAAATTGTAATGTTCATTAAATAACCTGGAATGCAGTTGTTCAAATTACTCCCTGAAATGCAAACTTAGTTAGTACTGAATACAATAAAAAATTCACACATGTACCCAAAGGCAAATTTTAATCCTTTTTTAAAAATTTATTCTCAAGGCAAAGCAAGGTAGCCGAATAGAACACTCCACAAGTTAACAACTATCTACACAGGAAAAAACACCTTCATAAGAACCAAACATCAACTGAGCACTTATAATATCTAGTCTTAACTTCATATCGCTGAAAGAGACACTGAAGAGACAGTAAAAAGTTCTGAATTGCTAACGCTACCCTTCCCCGACCCCCAGCGCAATAGCAGCATGTGGGCCAGAGAGCATCTTTGGGTGCTGGGAGAAGGAGAACACATCAGTTGCGAGGCACTGAACTCAGTGCTGTCCTGTTAGAGCAGAAAAATCCCAGACCAAAGTCATCTTACAGCTGCCCAAGGAGGGAGCATATAAATCAGCCCATATCCCAGCTGTCCAAACTTGAGCACCAGCAAAACTCACCACTGAGGGCCAAAGTGCTCTCAGTCTCTAAGTAACCTTGAAAGGCAGTCTAGGCCATAAGGACTGCAACTCTTAGGCAAATCCTAATGCTGAAACAGGCCCAGACACATGGACTGGGGAGAGGGAGCACAACATACTGAGAGACCATCTGGGACAGCCAAAGGAGTGCTGGCGTCACCCCCCCATAAACCCAGGCTCCACGGCTCCTGGCTTCGAGAGAGACCCCTTTCCTTCCACTTGAGGAGAGGAGAGAGAACAATGGGGAGGACTTTGTCTTGCATTTAGGATACCAGCTCAGCTGCAGCAGGATAGGGCACCATTCACCATGGGAAAATAAAATAAATCATGGGGCCCCAAAATCATTAAGCTAAAAGGAAAAATCAAGCTGGAAACTGCTTAGGGCCAACCAGTTCTATTCAAAGTCATCCCATTCTATTCAAAGTCATCTCTCTCTGCTCACTGAGATAAATACATATCTGATTGCCTCCTTTGGACAGGGTGATCAGAAACTCAAAAGAATGCAACCCTTTATCTCTTACCTAGCTACGACCTGGAAGCTCCCTCCCTACTTCAAGTTGTCCTGTCTAGCCAGACTAAATAGAAGTACACGTTACATATACTGATCGATGTCTCACGTCTCCCTAAAAGGTGTAAAACCAAGCTCTTGCCTGATCACCTTGGGCACATGTCATCAGGACCTCTTGAGGCTGTGTCACGGGCATGTGCTTAACATTGGCAAAACAGACTTCCTAAACTGATAAGACCTGTCTGACTAAAGAGTCCTTGGGTCTTATGAGAACATCAGCAGGTAGTCTGGCAGTCCTCCTTGTGGCCTAGAGTGGCAACAGCTATGGAGTGAGGCTCCTCTGCATTGGCAAAAGTGCAAAAAGAATGGGAAAAACTAAGTCTTGTGATTTGAGTGCCAGCTCAGCCACAATACAATAGAATACCAGGTAGAGTTCTAAGGCTTTTGACTGTAGTTCCTGAATCCCAGACAGCACGCATAAACTCACACTGGGCTTGGAGGACCTTGCCGCCCTGAATGGAAGAACACAAGCCATGCTCACTTTGTCATCTGCTGTCTGTAGAACCCTAGGTCCTTGAGCAAACACAGGCAGTGGCTAGGGAGTTGTTATAGCCGAACTTGGGTGAGAACCAGTGCTGTGATGACTTCAAATCTGACCCAGCGCAGTCATAATGGGAGCGGCCACAGGGATGGTTATATCATTCCACCCCCAGCTTTAGGTGGCTCAGAACAGACAAAGAGAGATGCTGTTTGTTTGGGAGAAAGTAAGAGAAAAGAAGAGTCTGTGCCTGGTAATCCAGAAAATTCTCCCAGATCTTGTCCAAGACCATCAAGGCAGTACATCTACGAGTCTGCAAGAACCACAGCAATAACAGTCTTGGGGTGCTCCTAAAGCAGAGACAGCTTAGATCACAACACACAAGTCTTTTCAAGTATCTGGAAAGCCATCCTTCTTGGGATGGACAAATAAGCCCAGTGAAGACTACAACAAATACCTAACTCTTCAATACCCACATACCGAAGAACATCTATTAGCATCAACACCATCCAGGAAAACATGATCTCACCAAATGAACTAAATAAGGTACCAGGAACCAATCGTGGAGAAACAGATACATGACCATTAAGACAGAGAATTCAAAATCACCCTGTTGAAAAAACTCAAAGAAATTCAAGATAATACAAAAAAAGAATTCAGAATTCTATCAGATAAATTTAACATGAAAATTAAAATAGTTAAAAATAATCAAGCACAAATTTTTGAGCCGAAAAATGCAATTGGCATACTGAAGAATGCACGAGAATCTTTTAATAGTAGAATTGATCAAGGAGAAGAAAGAATTAGTGAGCTTGAAGACTGGCTATTTGAAAATACACAGTCAGAGGAGACAAAAAAAAAAGAATAGAAAACAATGAAGCGTACTTGCAGAATTTAGATTTAGCACTAAAAGGGCAAATCTAAGAGCTACTGGCCTTAAATAGAAGACAGAGGTAGAGATAAGGGTCGAAAGTTTATTCAAAAAGAATGTAGAATGTTTCAAACCTAGAGAAAGATATCGATATCCGAGTACAAGAAGGTTATAGAACACCAAGCAGATCTATCACAAAGAAAACTACCTCGATGCATTTAATAAACAAACTCCCAAAGGAAAATCAAGGGAACCTGTAAGCGTAAGAAAAAGAAAAAAATAGCATACAACGGAGCTGCGATACTCAGGCAGCAGACTATTCAGTGGAAATCTTACAGGCCAGGAGAGAGCAACATAACATATTTAAAGGACTGAAGGAAAAAATTACTTTTACAATACAATAGTATATCCAGTAAAAATATCCTTCAAACACGAAGGAGAATTAAAGACTTCCCCAGACAAACAAAAGCTGAGGGATTTCATCATCAACATCAGACCTATCTTACAAGAAATGCTAAAGGGAATATTTCAATCAGAAAGAAAAGGACATTAAAGAAAAACAAGTAAAGGTTTGGAAGGTACAAAATGCACTGGTAATAATAAGCACACAGAAAAACACAGAATATTGTTAACACTGTAAATGTGGTGTGTAAACTACTCTTATCCTAAGCAGAAAGAATAAACAATGAACCAATGAAAAATAATAACTATGACAACATTTCAAGACATAGTACAATAAAATATAAATAGAAACAACAAAAGGGTAAAAAGCAAGGGGACAAAGTTATGGCATGGAGCTTTTATTAGTTGTTGTTTTGTTTCTTTTTTTATGCAAAGTGTAAAGTTTTTTTCAGCTTAAAATAATGAGTTGTAAGATAGAATTTGCAAACCTCATGGTAAACTCAAACCAAAAGACGTACAAAAGAGACACAAAAAATAAAAAGCAAAAAACTAAATTATATGACTGAGAAAATCACCTTCACTAGAGGAAGATAGGAAGGAAAAAAAAAGACCAGAAAACAAAAGTAACAAAATCGCAGAAGTCCTTATCAATAATAACATGAATGTAAGTAGACTAAACTCCCGGTCAAAACACATAGAGTGGTTAGATAAATGAAAAAACAAGACCCATTGATCCGTTGCCCACAAGAAACACACTTCACCTATAAAGACACAAGTAGACTGAAAATAAAGGGATAGGAAAAAATATTCCATTTCAATGGAAACCAAAGACGCATAGGAGTCACTATATTTATATCAGACAAAATAAATCTCAAGACAAAAACTATAAAAAGAGACAAGAAAGGTCACCATGTAATGATAAAGGGGTCAATTCAGCAAGGGGATATAACAATCGTAAATATCTATGCACCCAATAATGGAGCATCCAGCTATATAAAGAAAATATGATTAGCACTAAAGAGAGAGATAAGCCCAAATACAATAATACCTAGAGATTTCAATACCTCACTTTCAACATTGGACAGATCTTCCAGACAGAAAATCAAAAAAGAAACATCAGACTTAATCTGCACTATAGACCAAATGGATCTAATAGACAATTACAGAATATTTCATCCAAGAGCTGCAAGATACACATTATTTTCCTCACCACATGGATCACTCTCAAGGACAGACCATATGTTAGGTCACAAAATAAGTCTTAAAACATTCAAAAAACTTGAAATAATATCAAGCATCTTCTCTGACTACAAAATAAAAGCTGAAATTAATATCAAGATCAATTTTGAAACCTATACAAAGACATGGAAATTAGGCAATGTGCTCCTGAATGACCAGCAGGTCTATAAAGAAATTAAGACGGAGCTCATGCCTGTAATCCCAGCACTTTGGGAGGCTGAGGCCGGGGGGATCACAAGGTCAAGAGATGGAGATGGTCCTGACCAACATGGTGAAACTCTGTCTCTACTGACAATACAAAAATTAGCTAGGCGTGTGGCATGCACCTGTAATCCCAGCTACTCGGGAGGCTGACACAGGAGAATCACTTGAAACTAGGAAGCAGAGGTTGCAGTGAGCGAAGATAGTGCCACTGCACTCCAGCCTAGAGATAAAGTGAGATTCCGTCCCAAAAAAAAAAAAAAAGAAATTAATAAGTAAACTGAAAATTGTATTGAAACGAATGATAATAGGAACATAGAATACCAAATCTATGAGATTCAGCAAAAGCTATAATAAGAGGGAAGTTTATAGTCGTAGGTGCCCACATCAAAAAAGAAGAAAAACTTCAAATAATCTAACATTACACCTTAAAGAATTTAAAAAGCAAGAGCAAATCAAACTCAAAATTAGTAAAAGAAAATAAATAATGCAAATTAGGAAAGACAGAAATAAAATTGAAATTATTAAAAAATCTATGAAACAAAAAATTGGTTTGTTAAACAAAATTGATAAACCTTTAGCCAGACTAAGAAAAAAAGAAAGAAAAATCACAACAAATAAAATCAGAAATGAAAAAAGAAGATATTACAATGGATACTGCAGAAATTCAAAGTATCATTAGTGGCTACTATGGGCAACTATATGCCAATGAACTGGAAAATCTAAAAGACATGAACAAATTCCTAGATACATACATAGCAAGATTGAAACAGAACGAAATCCAAAATATCAACAAGTTCAATAACAAACAACTACATTGAAGCAATAATAAAAATTCTCCCAGTAAAGAAAAGCCTGGGACGTGATGCCTTCACTGATAAATTCTACCAAACATTTAAAAAAGCATGAATCTGGCCGGGCGCGGTGGCTCACGCCAGTAATCCTAGCACTTTGGGAGGCCGAGGTGGGTGGATCACCTGAGGTCAGGAGTTCAAGACCAGCCTGGCTATCATGGTGAAACCCCATCTTTATAAACAAAATAAAAAATGAAAAAGTAATAAAAAAGAATGAATCCAAATACTACTCAAACTATTCCAAAAAATAGACGAGGAGGGAATACTTACAAAATCAATCTATGAGGCCAGTATTAACCTGATACCAAAACCAGACAAAAACACAACAAAAAATGAAAACTGCAGTCCAGTATCTCCTATGAATTTGATGCAAAAGTCCTCAACAAATCACTAGCAATCCAAATTCAGGAATACATGAGAAAGATCATTCAACATGATCAAGTGGGATTTGTCACTGGGATATAAGGCTGGTTCAACACACACAATTGTTGTGACACATCATATCAACAGAATGAAGGATAAAATCTATGTAATCATTTCCAATGATGCTAGAAAAGCATTTGGTAAAGTCCAACATCGCTTCATGGCAAAAAGCCTCAAAAAACTGGGGATAGAAAGAATACACCTCAACATAATAAAAACCATGTATGACAGACCCACAGCTAGTATCATACTAAATGGGGAAAAACTGAAAGCCTTTTCTCTAAGATCTGGAACACAACAAGGATGCCCACTGTCATCACAGTTATTCAACATAGTACTGGAAGGCCTAGCTAGAGCAATCAGGCAAGAGAAAGATATAAAATGCAGCCAAATTGAAAAGGAAGAAGTCAAATTAACTTGTTTGCGATGTTATGATCTTATATTTGGAAAAACGTAAAGATTCCACAAGAAAGCTGTTAGAACTGATAAATTAAGTAAAATTGCAGGATGCAAAATCACCATACAAAATTCAGTAGAATTTCTGTATGCCAACAGTGAACCATCTGAAGAAAAAAAAAAGAAAACTTTGGGGAAAATCTCCAGGATATTGGTCTGGGCTGAGATTTTTTTGAGCAATACCCCACAAGTATAGGCAACTAAAGCAAAAATGGAGAAATGGGGTCACATCCAGTTAAAAAGCTTCCGCACAGCAAAGGATAAATTTTATAAAGTGAAGAGACTACCCACAAAATAGAATAAAATATTTGCAAATTACCCATGGGAAAAAGGATTAATAACCAGAATATATAAGGAGCTCAAACAAGTCTATATGAAAAATCTAATAATCCAATCAAAAAAATGGGCAAAACATTTGAGAAGACATTTCTCAAAAGAAGACATACAAATTGCAAACAAGCATATGAAAAGATGCCCAACATCATTGTCATCAGAGAAATGCAAATCAAAACTCCAATGAGATACCATCTCACACCAGTTTGAATCACTTATGTCCAAAGAACAGGCGATAATAAATACTGGTGAGGATGTAGAGAGAAGGGGACCTTCATACATTGTTAGTGGAAATGTAAATTAGGACAACAACTATAGAGAACAGTTTGGAGGGTCCTCAAAAGACTAAAAATTGAGCTACCATATGATTGAGCAATACTAGTGCAGAGTATATACACAAAAGAAAGGAAATCAGTATATCAAAGAGATATCTGCACTCCCTTGTTTGTTGCAGCACTGTTTACGATAGCTAAGATTTGGAATCAACCTACGTTCCATCAACAGATGAATGGATAAAGAAAATGCGGTACACAATAACCTCTCAAAAATAAAATACCTATGAATATAGCAAACCAGGGAGGTGAAAGATATCCACAATGAGAATTACAAAACACTGCTCAAAAAAATCAGAGAAGACACAAACTAACGGAAAAACATCCATGCTTAGGGGTAGAAAGAATCATTATCATTAAAATGGCCATACTGCCCAAAGCAATTTACAGATTCAATGCTATTCTTACCAAACTACCAACGACATTCTTCACAATACTAGAAAAAACTGTTTTAAAATTCACATGAAACCAAAAATAAAGTGTGAATAGCCAAGGGCTAAGCAAAAAAAAAAAAAAAACAAAGAACAAAGAACAAAGCTGAGGGCATCACATTACCCAACTTCACACTATACTACAGGGCTACAGCCAAAACAGCAGGGTACTGGTACAACAACAGACACATAGACCAACGGAACAGAATACAGAACCCAGAAATAAAGCCACACACCTACAAGTACCTGATCTTCAACAAACCTGACAAAGACAATCAATGAGGAAAAGACTCCCTATTCAATAAATGGTGCTGGGATAACTGGCTAGACATATGCAGAAGACTGAAGCTGGACACATTCCTTACACCATAAACTAAAATCAACTCAAGATGGATTAAATACTTAAATGTAACTCCCAGAACTATTAAAACCCTGGAAGATAACCTAGGCAATACCACCCTAGACATAGAAACGGGCAAAGATTTCATGACAAAGACACCAAAAGCAATCACAACAAAAGCAAAAATTGACAAATTGAATCTAATTAAATTTAAGAGCTTCTGCACAGCAAAAGAAACTATCAACAGAGTAAACAGACAACCTACAGAATGGGAAAAGTATTTGCAAACTGCATTTGATAAAGGTAATATTAAGAAACTTAGACAAATTTACAAGAGAAAACAAACCACCTCATTAAAAAAGTGAGCAAAGAACATGAAAAGACACTTTTCAAAAGAAGACAGACATGTGATCAACAAGCATATGAAAAAAGCTCAATATCACTCATCATTAGAGAAACCAAATCAAAATGACAATGAGATACATCTCACACCAGTCAGAATGGCCATTATGAGAAAAAAAAAAAATAACATGCTGACAAGGTTGCAGAGAACAAGGAACACTTATACACTGTTGGGCAGAGTGTAAATTAGTTCAACCATAGCGTAAAACAGTATGGTGATTCCTCAAAGAGTGAAAGCAGAACTACCATTCGACCCAGCAATCCAAGTACTAGGTATATAACCAAAAGGAAAACAAATAATTTTATTATAAAGACACATGCACATGTCTCTTCATTGCAGCGCTATTCACAAGAGCAAAGACATAGAATCAACATAAATGCCCATCAATGACAGAATGGATAAAGAAAATGTGATACATATACACCATGGAATACTATGCAGGCATAAAAAGAATGAGATTGTGTCTTTTGTGGGAGGCTGGAGGCTATTATCCTCAGCAAACTAATGCAAGAACAGAAAACCAAATACCACATATTCTTACATGTAAGTAGAAGCTAAATAATGAGAACTTATGAACACAAAGAAGAAAACAACAGACACTGGGATATACTTGAGTGGGGAGGGTGGGAAGAGGGAGAGGAGCAGAAAAGATTACTATTGGGTACTGGGCTTAATTCCTGGGTGATGAAATAATCTGTATAAGAAATCCCAGTCACATGAGTTTACCTATATAACAAACCTTCACAGGCATTTCCGATCCTAAAATAAACATTAAGAAAAGAAAATGTGATATATACACAAAATGGAGTCCTATTGGACATAAAAAAGAATGAGACCCAGTCATTTGCAACAACATGTATGGAACTGGAGATCATTATGCTGAGTGAAATAATCCAGGCACAGGAAGACACACGTCAGATGCTCTCACTTATTAGCGGAATCTTAAAATAAAAACAATTGAACTAATGAACACAGAGAGTAGAAGGATAGTTACCAAAAGCTTGGAAAGATAGAAGGGGGCTGGAGGGGAGGTGGGGACGGTTAATGAGTACAAAAAAATAGAGAGAATGAATAAGACCTACTATTTGATAGCACAATAGGGTGACTAGAGTCAATAATAATTTAATTGTACATTTTAAAATAACGTAGAGTATAATTAGATTGTAACTCAAAGGATAAATGCTTGAGAGGATGGATACCTCATTCTCCATGATATGGTTATTTCACATTGCATGCCTATTTCAAAATACCTCATGTACCCCATAAATATATACATCTACCATGTAACCACAAAAATTTTTAAAAATAAATTTAAAAAAACTATTACTGGGGAGGATCCAAGATGGCTGATGAGGAGCAGCTCAGGATTGCAACTCCCAGCGAAAGCGCGGAGGGTGAGTGGATGCCGCATTTCCAGACGGATTTTTGTTGCCCACAGAACAGGAGATTCCCAGGCAGAGGAGCCCCCACAGGTCGCCAGCGCAGCTGTTTCGGCCAGCGCGGCTGGTCACCACACAGAATACACGGGTCCAGGCACCCTTTTAGCTGGCGATTGGAGCTCCTGGGAGACAGAGTCACCCATTCAACTGATAAAAAGGGGACTGAAACAGGGAGCCAGGCCAGGTGATTCCCGGGCAAAAAAGCGCTATGAATCTCCATGCAGCTGTTTCAGCCTGCGCAGTGGGTCGCCACACGGAAAATCACACAGATCCCGGCACTTTTTCAACAGGTGACTGGAATGCTTGGGAGACAGAGGTGCCCATTCAGCTGCTAAAAAGGGGACTGAAACAGGGAGCCAGGCCAGGAGATTCCCGGGCAAAAAAGTGCCACGAGTCTCCAGCGGCTGTTTCAGCCTGCGCAGCGGGTCTACACACAAGAAATCACACAAATCCGGGCACCATTTCAACTGGTGACTGGGACACCTGGGAGACAGAGTCACTCATTCAACTGAAAAAAAAAAGGGGGTCTGAGGCAGGTAGGCAGGTGATCAGGCTCGGCCAGTCCCACTCCCACAAAAAAACGCAATCTGAAACACTCTGCATTGAGAGTTTCACAGCAAGCACAGCTGAACCCAGGAGGTTCCAGCTCTGTGGGGGAGGGGCGTCCACCATTACCGAGGTAGTCTGCTATTGCTGAGGCAGCCCTCAGCCCGCCATTACTGAGGCAGTCCACCATTACAGAGAGAGGCCACCATTACAGAAGTGGGCCACCATTGCTGAGGCAGTTCTAACTATACTCCTATAAATAGGACTGCAGGGAAATTCACATGGCAGCTGGGCAGAGCCCACAGCAGCTCAGCAAAGCCTCTGCAGGCAGACTCTGACTAGGCTGCCTCCTCACTGGGCAGGGCAGCCCTGAAGAAAGGCAGCAGCATGACAGAAACTTATAAATAAAGCCCTAACACCCCAGGACAGAGCAGCTGGGGAAAAAAAAAAAGGCGTTTATGAGTTCTGTTGCAGCAGACTTAAATGTACCTGCCCAGCAGCTCTGAATGGAGCAACGGAGCTCACAGCTCAGCACTTGAGCTCCTATAAAGGAGAGACTGTCTCCTCTAGTGGCTCCCTGACCCCCGTATATCCAAAGAGTAACCTCATAAAGGAGAGCTCAGACTGACATCTGGCAGGTATCCTTCTTAGACAAAGATAGCAGAAGAAGAAACTGGCAGCAACCCTTACTGTTCTGCAGCAGCTGCAGGTGATCCCCAGGCAAGCAGGGCCTGGAGTGGACCTCAGCA
>CAUYLG010038201.1:0-99465 GCA_963573385.1 Cacajao melanocephalus | reverse complement strand
GTTCTACTATAAGGACATATGCACATGTATGCTCATTGCAGCACTGTTTACAATAGCAAAGACCTGGAACCAACCCAAATGCCCATCAATGATAGACTGGACAAGGAAAATGTGGCACATATACATCATGGAATACTATGCGGCCATAAAAAATGATGAGTTTGTGTCCTTTGTAGGGACATGGATAAATCTGGAAAACATCATTCTCAGCAAACTGACACAAGACCAGACAATCAAACACTGCATGTTCTCACTCATAGGTGAGTGTTGAACAGTGAGAACACATGGACATAGGGAGGGGAGCATCACACACTGGGGTCTGTTGGGCGGGGATAGGAGAGGGACAGCAGGGGGTGGGGAGGTTGGGGAGGATAACATGGGGAGAAATGCCAGATATAGGTGACAGGGGGATGGAGGCAGCAAACCACATTGCCATGTATGTACCTATGCAACAATCCTGCATGATCTGCACATGTAGCTCAGAACCTAAAGTACAATAAAGAAAAAAAAACATAAAAAATGTAGTGGGAAGGCACAAGGCTCAATGTGATATTGGAATCCACATTCAAAGGACGCAAGCCTTTATTTTGGTTCTTTATCAAGTATTATTTTGTTTATTTGTTCTGCTATCATTAATACAGTCTTCCCAAGGGAACCCTAATCATGTTCTCCTTTGCTTAGGTAGGCATCTAGCATAGCACCTGCAATGCAGTCGCATTTGATTAAGGTAAAATCAATTTTGATAAGACTACCTGGACCTTCACTTAAATGTTACTTCAATCTGGTATCCCTGATATCAATGTCACCATGTTTTGTCAACACACACACACACACACACACACACACACTTGGAGAAGATTGTGGGTTATAAATCCTTTTTCCTTCCCGCAAGTTTTTGTCCACACATCATACTACACTGGTAACCGCTCAGTTGTTTTTGTATTTGTTGCTCTGTTTTAAATTTTCCTCCAAGAAGATTTAAGGTAGCAATTGAATTGAACATTTTTATATTCTTTGTAAAGCAATTCACCATCTAAAAAAGATAGATTTCTTATTTCCTAACTGTGCCATAATACATATGATGAAATATATATTTGTTTTCTATAAACTGCATGGTTTATTTTCTGAAAAATTATCACAGATATACTGAGAGGATACCAGCAAGGATAATAGACGGTAATACCTCCTGTCTTTATCACTGGAATAGAAGGAAAATAAAGTCAGATCTCAGAGAATGCACAATAAGAATAGTTATAATTGTCCATTCCATATTTGCTTGTTGGGGAAATGAAGAGGGATTTTTATATTCCTCTGAAAACATAAATTAGGATTTGCTTATCCATTTAGTCATCTCCAAATGAGACATGAAAATACAAGGGCTCTCTCACACCTGCAAGCCCCAACATGAAGCTTTTGTACAAAGACCTTGTTGTTTTTTCTAACATCTTATGCAGACAGTGGCCAGAAATAAAAGAGGTTTAGCTGTGTGGATTGCTCCTTATATTTGGGAAGTAATAAGCCAAAAGGGACACAGTTCTGGAAACAGCAGAAAGTTTTTTGTGTACTGGTAACTTAAACTTTGATTTTTTTCTTTAAAGAATCATTCCAGATCATTAGTCTATTTGCTGAATTAAACACTTTGGCTATCTTAGCAAAACACATTTCAGACTTTTTAACATTTTTTGAAAAGGGAGGCACTTATGCCCCTTGCAGCACCCGTCTTCAACAACTGCACTATCTCTGTGGTTTATGCGTCCCTAGAATACTCACTGGCAGGCAAGATCCTTCTGCCACAGACCTTTAACATTTAAAATAGTATTTTGTGAATTCATCCTCTATCTTTCACAAACTATAAGGTTTAATAACGGTTAACACTAGACCACAGCACTTTCAAATTAACGATAGCCCTGCCAGTTTTAATTGGTATTCTAATTAGCCCAACCGATTCAACTAATTAAGAACATTAAACTTTTTAACAAAAGCTATCTTGCTTTGTGTGTTGTAAAATGGAATTTAAGAGGGGTGGAAAGGGGTGGAGATGATGGGAGGAAGGGGGGTAAGAGCAAGCCTGGATTTCCATTGCCAGACTCAGAGGAGCAGTGGTTTGGAGAGCACAGCCTCCAGGAAGAGCTGATGGAATGGGTTGGTGCCCTGCTTTCATGGGGTGAAGGGTCACAGCAGCTTTCCCATTCCGAAAGGCAAAAACAAGTTAATGGTGCAATGCCACCCTATGGTCCATAGGCCTGCCAAGACTTCTGATAAGTGGCATCAAAGGACAAGCCATCCCTGTGTTGGTTCACAATGAAGTGGAACCATAAACCATTCAGCATTATGGACAGTGTGACCTTTCTTACAATGAAGCAGCTTGAACCTGCCTAACCGAATTTCTGCAATTTCAAAATGTGTTTAATTGAAGATCTCCTATTTTTAAAGGAACTCTGCGGTCTGGTAACTTGGCAATGGATCA
Organism: Cacajao melanocephalus; assembly: GCA_963573385.1. NCBI lineage: Eukaryota > Metazoa > Chordata > Mammalia > Primates > Pitheciidae > Cacajao > Cacajao melanocephalus. The sequence continues at coordinate 96,998 of CAUYLG010038201.1, read as the reverse complement.
GAAAGAGCAATGCTGGCTACACTAGGGGCAGCTGGGTTTACAGAGAAAACCAAAAATGTGTTGTCATCCCAGCTTCTCTCTTCTGCTCTCACATTCCATATCCAATCCATCAATAGAGTCTGTGGGTTCTTTCTTCAAAATATATCCCAATTCTAGCTACTTCTCTCACTTTTTATATGGAACCCTTCTTGTCCAAGTCACCAGGGCCAAAATGTAATGAGGTGCTCACTCCCAGGATTGTACAGCAGCACTTGTATGACCCTGGGGGTGAGTTCCTCCCTAAATCTAGGACCCCAAGCCCCTCACTTGCTTCACCTCCTTGTAGCCCTGCAGGCACCGTCATGGTCCACCTGCAACAGCTTCACGACTGCCCTCCATATTGTTTTGTCTCTAGTAAGCCTATTCCCCACATAGCAGCAGCCATGGTGAGCCTGCTCAAAGTCCTCCAGTGACTGCCTGACCACTTGGGAGAAAGTTTGACACCCTTACTGTCACTTACCAGGCCCTACGGGATCTTTGACTCCATACCTCTTTGGCAATGTCTCAAATTCCTCTCTAACTTGGTCACTGCACTCCAGGCAAGAGGGCTTCCAGGGCTGAACTAAGGTAGGGGGATCTGTATTGTCTATAGAGGATTTAAAAGCATTTAAGATGGATTTCAAAAGAACTCTGTGCTCTGGTAACTTGGCTGATAGAGTCTACCCGCTTTTTATAATCACTGTTTTCTAGGAATTCTAAACCAAGACAGTGGTAAAATATTCCTCCTGGCAAGCAAATAACAACAACCAAAAAACCGACAACAACAAAACACCTTTTGTTGGCCTAAGTCTGTGCTGTACAATATAGTTGCTATTGAACACTTAAAATATGGCTAGAGTTATTGAGAAACTAAATTTTAAATTTCATTTCGTTTTAATTAACTTGCATTTTAAAACCAATACTTGATTGAACAATTGGAAAACTTTAAGAATGTTTTCTAACACCTTGTATATCTTAATCTATTTTTCAACTGTAAATTTTATGAAATTACAAATCAAGTATTTTCATATAAAAATTTGTCATACAAATGGAGATGTGCTATAATGTAAAATATATGTCATATTGGGAAGACTTGGAACAAAAATAAAGAATGTAAAATACCTTAATACATTTTTATATTGAATATGTGTTAAAATGATGGTATTTTGGTTGCACTGGAGTAGTCAAATATATTATTAAAATCAATTCTAACTTTTTTGTGTTTTTTTAACTATAGATACCAGAAAATTTTAAATTACATATGTGAGTCAGATTATATTTCTATTTGAAAGTGCTGGTCTAAATTCTAAACCAGGGTATGCAAATTACTGCCCATAGGCAAAATTCAGTTCACCACCTGTTTTTCTATAGGCTGACAACTAAGAATGGTTTTATCTTTTTTAATGGTTGAAGAAAAAACCAAAAGAAGAACAATATTTTGTTATATAGAAACTGTATGAAATTCAGATTTGTCTATAAAGTTTTATTGGCATCCAGCACTCTCATTTGTGTGTGTATTGTCTATGGCTGCCTTCACAATGCAACGGCAACAGAGACCTTACCACCTGGGAAACTTTTAAATATTTACTACGTGGCCTTCTACAGAAAAAGTGAATCCACTTTGTTCTAAAGAATTGATTCCAGCTGGGTGTGGTGGTGCATGCCTATAATCCAGGACTTTGAGAGACTAAGGTGGGAGGATTGCTTGAGCCCAAGAGTTCAAGGCTGCAGTAAACTATGATCATGCCTGCCATTGCACTCCAGCCTGGGCAACTGAGTGAGACTTTGTCTCCAAAAAAAAAACAAAACAAAACAAAACAAAAAACAAGAATTCATTTTGTTGCTACTGTTGAGTTTCAATATTGTTCTAAAGGGGAATAAATTCAGAGAACATCTAGTGGCATAGTTGACCCCTGCCACACCTAGATGGAGCTACATGCCAGGCACAAGGATACAAATTTCTAAAAGGCACAGCTACTTCTAGTATACACTAAATAAATACCTTCTCTCATCCTTTCCCTGCCCACTCCTGCTCCTCCTCCCCAAAAAGCCTCCTAAAGGGCTTATCACAGTCCTATAGGAAAATACTGATAAGAAAGTAGCTGTAACTCCTCATCACCAGTGTAGCAACCGGGTGTTTCTAGGGGACTTTTAGTACAGTCTGGTGCAAGGTCTTGGTAAGTGTACCTTCAGACTGACTCAGGTATTATGGAGACAGGCCACTTTTGCAATGCAATCATCACTCATCTTCAGTTCTGAAATTGCTAGAATATTGTGTCAGTACTTCTCTTAGTGGTCAATGACAGAAACTCAAACCAGAATTTCTTTTCAGTAATTTTATTTCTCCTATAACTAAAACTCTGGAGTAGTCCTTGCTTCAACCATGGATTGATCCAGGTGCTCAGGAGTGCCCTCAGGACCCTCTGTACCTTCTTCTCAGTAAGCCCACCTTCAGGAGTGGCCAAGATGCCACCTGCAGCTCCAGACTGATGCCCTTCCTGCTCAGCAACCTCAGAGAAAAGGAAGCCTCTTTCCCAATAGTCCCATCAAAAGCCTGGGGCCAACTTTCATGGAGCTTACTGGGGATCCAGGCTGATCCCCAACCAATGGCTTCATCCAGAGGATGGAATTTGTTGACTGGTCAAGGCTGGGCCCTGTATCTAACCTATCACCAAGGGATTTAACCCACAGAAGACAGTAGGCTAAAAGTCCAAGAGGGCTCATCTGCCAAAGTAAAGAGCATTTTCCTCCAAATAGGAAGAAATGGACACTTGGCATGCAGAAACAGCCACCACAAGTAAGGAAAATTCAAAGCAATAAACCAATAGTAGTCTAGAAACTTAAGAAAAATACTAAAGCTGTAATTTGTTCAATACCAGCCTCTTTTACATCATTCAGAAGTTATGATTAATCACATAACTATTTATTAATATTAAGAAAGGAGAAGACACACAGAAGATAAATTAGCAGATAAAATATATTAGGCTGCAACTTTTTTTTTTTTCATTTGCCTTCTTTGAAACAAACACTTGTATAGAACAAGTGTCATTATGAGAGAATAATAGGTTAATCTTGCTTTTTTCATTTCTATATGAAGTCTTAAAGAATGGTTCTAGATTTTGCCCTAGTTCTTCTCTGGGTGAGTTGTAAAACATAAATGAGGAAAATGTTTCCCTTTTAAAAATATTTTTTAGAGTAAATAATGATAGAGCATAACTTTTTCATCATCTTCCACTGGGCTAAGAAAAAGATGAAGTGAGTGTGTCGCCCACACAGGCACAAAGGGGCATCTGTTATAGACAGATTGTTTGTGCCCTGCCCCCCAATTCATATGTTAAAGCTTGACCCCACAATGTGATGATATTTGGAGATGTTTTGGGGTTTGGGGGAGGCAATAAGGGTTAGATTTGGTCATAAGAGTAAGGCACGCCTGAGAGTGGGGTCTTTCTTAGTGGCCTTATGACAGAAGAAGCAGAATATCTTCCTCTTTCTTCCCCTCTCCCCACACATGCTCAGAGTCAAGGCCATGTGAGATCAGGCAGCAAGAAGGAGGGGGTCAACAATCTGAAAGCCAGGAAGAGAGCTTTCCCCAGAAACCAACTAAATGGCACTTTGACCTTGGACTTCCCAGCCTCCAGAACTTTGAGAAATAAATTTTTGTTGTTTGAGTCATCTAGTCTGTGATGTTTTGCTATGGCAGCCCAAGTAGAAAAAAAGATAGCATCCAAATCAAAATAAATATTTTAATATGATGTTTTTAATACAAAAATTCACAATGACCGAAATAGCAAAAGTGTCTATGTTCCCTGGGGCCCAGTCTCATGCCCTTGCTTCCTCCTACAAACTCTTGGTATATGAAGACAGTGCTGGTGATCAGCCTCTGAAAACTCTTCTTGGGGTCTTCTGGGCAAGGGCTCTCTCAGCATCTTGGCACTGAAGATAGAAATGCAGGGGGCTGGCTTTGCAGGCTGTAACCTGTGCCTTTGAACAGGGCCTGGCTGTGACCTGGACCTTTGAACAGGGCCTGGCTGTGACCTGTGTCTTTGAATCAGGGCCCATGTTTGGTTTAATGTTCTGCTGTTGTCATCTTGAAATTCTTAATCACTTTTGAACAAGGGACCCCACATTTTTACTTTGTTTGTGGTTGCAAAAATTACATAGCTGGCCCTATACACCAGTTCTAATTCCCCTTCATTCAACAAGAAGATGAAATACAGACCCCACACTGTAAACTCTAGTTCTAACTAAACCTACTCTAGTTACAAAGGGAGACTGTAAAATACTCTGAGATAAAAGAGAAAGCTGGATTCACCCTGCTGTATATGAACCACTGTAGAAGCCACTCAGCACCAAAGAGGAGAGGAAAGTAAAGTAAATCAGTAAGGCAGATCAAAATATTCATTACACTCATCACAAATAAAGACAGATGTACCATTGGCAGAATAGTAAGTGTGTTCTGTCAAAAATTAAGTCCTGAGAAAACTTCTCAAAAATTCTGAGAAACTTCAGAAAGAAAGGAAACCCACTCAGTGGTCAAATACATTTGTGAATCACTTGTATCAAATCCTTCTCTTGGATCTCCTGATGTGCATTGGCAAATGGGAGAATCCAAGAGAACTTGCATTAAAGAAAATATACATCTTTAATCACACAAATCGTTTTTTTTAAATGTGATTCCTAATAGTCTACAGAGCATTCTTTAAGAAATACTTGATTAGTGCCTAGCATATTCATTATAAAATGTATTTTATGAGGAAGAAAGACTTTGGGTTCCAAGAATAAAGGAAGCATGTAGAGTTGCCAGGTAAAATACAGGATGCCCAGTTACATTTGAATTTCAGATAAACAGCAAGTACTTTCTAGTATAAGTTTGCCCCACCTATAAGTATGCCTGAAATTCAAATTCCACTGGGTAGCCTGCATTTTTATTTGCTGAATCTGGCAACCTTAGTAGTATACCCATTCTGCCATGTCCCTGAATCATCTGTATATTTCATATGGAGAGTGAGAAGCTTATGAAAACAAGAATTGGAAAAAACAGAAGAGACAGACACTTCCACAGTTAATTCCTAAGGTCCTTGCAGGTAACAAGTAACCCTCACACCAGAGAGAGTCTCAACCAGCTGGAGGTTTTGCAATGCTGTTGGCCAGACCCAATCTCCAAGGACAGGGTGGACTTATCCATTAGACATAGTACGCACAGTGCCAAGGGCCCATCATATTTTAAGTGGGCTACCAAAAAAAATCAGAATAAAAAATGAATATAATTCAGCCTGGATTATATTTGTGTTCATACTAAGATAATCATAAAATATATTTATTTTTATTTTTTATGGAGGAAGCGGCCTGTATTAATCTGTTTTCACACTGCTATAAAGATACTACTTAAGACTGGGTAATTTATAAACACAGGAGGTTTAAGTGACTCACAGTTCCTCATGGCCGGGAGGTCTTAGGAAACAGTCATGGCAGAAGTAGGCATGTCTTACATGGCAGCAGGCAAGAGAGAGTGAAGGGGGAAGAGCCCCAACTGTCAGATCTCGTGAGAACTCACTCGCTATCACCAGACAGCATGGGGGAACTGCCTCAATGATTCAATCACCTACTGCCAGGTCAATCCCCTCCTGCCAGGTCAATCCCTCAATACTTGGGGATTACAGTTCAAGATGAGATTTGAGTGGAGACATAAAGCCAAACCATATCAGGGCCCAATACATCAAAGTGCCTAGAGCCCACAAAAGTTATCATTTTACACTGCCTAGAGATTTGGATTTAAAGGACACATCACCTCATGTGTACAATTTTCACTTTTCATTTAGTTATGACCAGAACTTCTGTGGAAAAAATAAAAATAAGTCTAGTCTCCTGAGGAAATATTAAAAACCAAGCACTCAAAAAGATCTTAACTTAATTTGTTCTTTCTAATTGTAGAAAAATTATTCTCCTAGATTGGAATGTTCATTATATAAAAATTTGCAGAGGGCTAGTATGTTTTTACTGCCATCACCACTGAAAATGTTTAGGGTCATTTCAGACATAAGAGGCAGGATCCTATGGCTCATACCCCACTGCTTCAGCAATAGGTCAGCACATGTCTAAATGACCCTCAAAAGCAAGGATCATGTTCTGCTCAATGACCATGCCAGGCATTCGATAATTGTGGTTAGTTAGTTATATGCTGATTTTAGGTGTCCTGTCTGGTCTTTAATCCCAAATGCATAACATATTTACTGATTTGTATTTCACTTTCTTCACTAATTCTCTTTCAGACCTCTCTCAACATGGATCATTTGGAAGAGAGGTGTTAATCTGAAAGGATTTTTGCTTTGGAGAACAGAAAAATGTTGTCAATATCATGGGTTTCCCATTCTTTATCAGTCCACCAAATATATGTGCTGCCTCAGCAGCTGAGGAACCAGCAGGGTCAAACAGGACAGGATGAAGAACTGCCCCTCTGTTCTCTTCAATGTCCAACACCTTTCAACAGAAAGCAGCGGTGAAACTAGTAGAGCCGGTGTAACATGAGTTAGCTTCACCACCAAGCCAAACCCACATCCTGCAAGTGGTAGGAAATCCAGCCTGGGAATGCTTGAACTCTGAATCAAAAGAACAATGATATAATGATGTATTTCCTCCAGAAAAGGACACTGGCTAATAACAGACTCAAAAGCCGTGTGCCACTAAATTAGACTGGATTCTGTACCAGTATTGGCAGCCAAGATGCAAACTGCTCAGTGAAAAAGTGATTCTAGCTTTTGAAAGAAATAATTAGCACTGGACAGTCTTGCTCCTTTGAAAAAGCCAGGAGAGAGTATGCTGGGGTCAACCTTCACATGCAGACTCTATAAAATTATGGATCATTATTGCTACTGTATAGCCTCTTACTTTCTAAAGGATTTTTTTTTCTGCTGAAGGAATTACATAATCTATAATCTAGCTTATGCTATGTGGGATGCAAAGCGTTTTGTCACTGACTTATTATTTCATTGCTTAGCCATGGTGTTAATGAGGCAAAGATCACAGCTTTTATTGACAGATGGGCCTCATTGCTCGGAGGTGTTCTGCAGCCAAGTCTGCTGTAAATGCAACTGATCAATTGATTCTACCATCAATATTTATTGAGTCCCTACTAAGTGTAAGTCAGTGTGTTATACAATGCAGGTACTGCAAAACCAAATGAAACCAACAGAAATCCAAGTTCACTTTTTTGTCCTCACAATTTAGTAGAGGAGACAGATGCAGTCACAAATAGCTATACTACAAAGCAAATTATGCTAAGCACAATAATAGAAGCACAAAATGTAGTGGGAAATCAGAGGAGAAAGATTAATTCCAACCCATGAGGATGCGAATGGATTGCCACAAATTTATCACCACCCCAGGAATAACAACTTACCACATATGTTATAATAACAGTGGGTTAGGATTGCTATTTTTAAAACACAAATGAAAAGTATATTATAATTAGATGAAATTTGCCAACAAAATAGAGCAAACCAACCAGAAGTCGAAAATACTAAAAGACAAATAATGATTTGAGCTTTTTCATTTTGCTTAGGATTCATATGCTGTTTATTCCTATAAGGTGTGAACCATGAATTTTTTTTTAATGTGTTCTAGGGGTTATAAGACCTATCTGCATACATCACATCCCAGGACAAATAAATGCATTCCCTTGGTAGTGATTTGCTCTTGCCTTTTTCCATTTGAATCTGTGGCTTTAGCAAGGTCAGCCTTTCAACCTAAAGCTTTAGTTTCCAAAGTCACCTTTCCGGCTTCTGTCTGCAAGCATGTAAACATCAGGACTGAAAATGCTTTCTGTGTCTTCTTGGTGTGCAGTGAATGCCTTCCATCAAAGCCACCAAGAGATTTGAAAGTAGGTAGAGATAAAGAACAAAGGCTGCAGTGTTTCTGTCTGTAGGAAAGAATTGGAGTGTGCACAGCAAAGAAGTTCAAGTCACTGAAAGATTTGGAGCCTGGCTCAAGCTTCACTGAGAAGTTATTTGTTCTTAAAACATTGCCATTTTTCCTGGTCCAAGGTGCTGAAATTGCAAGCAGAAGTCTATATAATACCTTCAGAATAATTGGTTTCATTGACAATGTAATACGTATCCTCCACCTACACCCTGAACGCCTGAATGGCCAACCACAGGACCTTGCTACAGACATGAGCCTTTTCTTCACAAAGAGTTGAGAAAATATTTCACATAAATGCCTCTCACTCTCCCTCAATTTTTATTTTAAATGAATCTGTCAAATAACACAATGCTTCTTATGTAGTAGGTATCATTATAAGCCCTTTATATCCAACAACCTATGAGGTAAGAATACAAGCAGTCCCAATTGGCAGCATCCCAGTTGGCTGAAGCATAGAGACCTTGCCCAGGGTCATCCAGCTAGAAAGTAGCAGAACCAGGAAATCTGGCAATTTTGCCATCCTTAACCACTATACCAGTCTGCCTATGTATATAAACCTCATATAGCTGTTGTAGAAACTATATAATATATGCAGAAAAGTTAGCACAATGTATTCAAAAAAATTGTCTTCATAGTAACATTGATCAAATATTAGTTTTAATAATTTAGCCATAGTGTTTGAAAACTGAAATTTCCACTAAAGTATTCTTTAAGGGCAAGTATTCTGAAACATGTTCTTCATAAACTACTGCATAATCTTAAGTTTGCACTGTCTTTTGAACAGATGTTAGGAAAACAAAGCAGATATTCATTTGTTTGACACTCTATACCAGAGTGGTGCATCTCGATGCTTCAAATTTGTCAATTCTATTTCCTCAACAGATCTCTAGACTCTTTGAATGAAGGGATTGTGTCTTCCACTCTCCTTATCCAACATCAAACACAGTGGTTTGATACAAAGAAATCATTCAAGAAATATCTGTAGATTGGTGACCAATATCCTTCTTGAGTAGTGTGTTTATAGTGTTGGGAGAATGTTATCAAACTTGTACAATGATTTTAGGATGTATGTGATTGCCAGCTAGGTAATTAATAAAGATTGCCTCTTCCCAAATGTCCCATTTTATGCCAGAGGCAGTCGTAGGCAGTTCATTGACATTGATTGATTAATTCTTAAGGTAGCAAAGCGTAGTAGTTTGGAAGGTATAACTTGGATTCAGAATGACCTAAGTCCAAATAATGATTCTCTCACTTGAAAACTGAGCAGCCCAGGGTACATTAGTTAATATTCTGAGCCATAGATTCATTACCTCTGCAATGAGGACACTCACATCTATCTTACTGTAAGGAACAAATGTGCTAATGTTTATAAAGCCCTTAGCCTGATGCTTGGTGCATTTCATATGAATGAATACTTTGTTCATCATCATCATCATTATCCTCATGACCAGAGGTTTTGTAACTTTCCCGCAGGTAATCCACAACCATTCAATCAGTAAATTCTGTCAATTCCATCTCCAAAATATATTTCCGTGCCTCCTTTTTTTCTGCTTTTCCATTGTCTCCACTCAACCTGAGGCCACAGTCATCCCCCTCTGGCTCTGTCTACTTTCACAGGCTTTGTAATTTCCATAGGAGGAGAAATATCTCTTTCTCTACCCATCTTAGGTTCATATATGAGGCCCCTATAATAAAAGACAGATTAGAGGAAAGCATACACAATTATTTAATAAGTTTTATATGGCATGGGAGCCATCATAAAGAAATAACCTAAACAAAAAGTTAAACTTTAGTGCTTTCACACTGCATTTGATAAAAATGAAGAGTCAAGAAGAAATATGATGAGGCAAAGAATGTTAATCTAATGGTAATAAACTGAGGAAACTTAGCATGACTTGTTTGCTCAGATTCTAATCTGTGTTCCTGTGTCTTCAAAGACAAGGGATTCCTTTTGTCTGGGTATAGGAAGGGTACCTCTCACATGCAGGTCTTCTGGCCTGCTTCAGGGGAAGATCAGAAAATCCTTCCTGGGTCAGGTGTGGTGGTTCACACCTGCAATCCCAGCACCTTGGGAGGCCAAGGCAGGAGGATCACCTGAGGCAAAAATCTTGAGACCAGCCTGAGCAACACAGTGAGACATTGTCTGGAAGGAAGGAAGGAAGGAAGGAAGGGAGGGAGGGAGGGAGGGAGGGAGGGAGGGAGGGATGGAGGGGAGGGGAGGGGAGGAGAGGGAGAATGAGAGAAATAGTGAGGGAGGGAGGGAAAGGGAAGAAAGGGAGAAGAAAGGAAAGAAAAGAAAGAGGAAAGAAAGAAAAGAAAGGAAAGAAAAAGGAAGGAAGAAAAAGAAAGAAAGAGAAAGAGAGAGAGAAAGAAAGAAAGAGAAAGAAAGAAAGAAAAAGAAAGAAAGAAAGAGGGAAAGAAAGAGGGAAAGAAAGAAAGAAAGAAAGAGAAAGAAAGAAAGAAAAATCCTTCCTATGTTTCATCATCTTCAAGGAAGAAGTGGGGAAGGTCTGAGAGATCTTCCTGCTTCTAAGGTTTTCTCAAATTCCTCCAACTTCAATATGCCATATGTTTGGGTAGTGTGTCCTGAGCCTTGTCTGTTCTCTCCCTGTTTCTTCTTTTGCCCTCTCCCAATCTTCTCCTCAGAACCAAAGAAAATGTTTCAAATATTAAATTGCCTCAAGCTCTCCAAAGTCTTCCTTGGGAATATATCTAAAATGCTTTACCATGACCCAGACACCCTTGGATGATCCAGGGCTTATTCTCACGGCGCTGCTTCTGGTCTTCCCAGACCAGCAGAAACAGCACAAGCTCCTGCATCTGCTCCCCAACCTGCCTCTCTTGGCTTAAAGGATGACTCAGAAAGGGCTCCTCAGATACTTTAATCAGATAGGTCTTCCTATTTTTCTCTGATGTGTACATTCCACATGCGTGTGTTTACCTGTTCATTGTCTCCCCTACTAGACTGTAAACTCCTCCACAGCCTTGTACAGCTGCTCTACACGCTGCTGAATGGCCATCACTAACCCAGTGCCAGGAACACATTTTTTCATTCAACAAGTATGTACTTACTGGTTTTCATGGGCAGGCATTAGAAATGCAAATTAATACACACTGGAAATTAGCAATGTATTGTGTTAGAAAGTGATAAGTGTTACAGAGAAAAGTAAAACAAGAAAATGGATAGAGAGGCATGGGTGGGTACAGGGCTACAGTATAAATTAGAAGGGCCAGGGGAGGCCTCACGGAGAAGGGCCATGTGGACAGAGACTTAAAGGGTGTGAGAATGAGCCACGGGGATTTGCAGAAAGAAAATGCCAGGTGGAAGTTCAGTGCCATGACCATGAGCTGGGAGTGTGCCTGAGTGTGCAAGGAATCACCAGAAGCTAGTGTCACTGGAGATGAGTGAGCCCAGGGGAAAGCAGAAGATGGAATCGCAGAAGCCAGGAGAAACCTCTGGGCCTCTGCCAGGACTTGGGCTCTGCTCTGAGAGAGAGGAGAAGTACTGGAAAGTTCTGAGTGCAGGAGAATGCAGCCTGATTTATGTTCTAACCAGATGCCTCTGGCTACTGCGTTGAGAATCATATATGGGATGTAAGGGGCCAAGCGTGAAAGCCCAGATGCCATCCAGGCCAGGCGAAAGGTGATGGTGTTCTGGATCAGAGTAGGAGTAGGGGGATTGCTGGAAAGCGCTCAGAGTCTGGGTGTAATTTTAAAACAGAACTGAGAGGATTTGCTGACATATTGATTGTGGGATGTGAGAGAAAAGGAGGAGTCAAAAATTACTCCAAAATAGATATTCAATAAGCCTTTGATGAACGAATGAATGGATGAAGGAATGAACGATATACAGCTATTAAACAGCAGGATCAAGATTTGAAACAAGGTTAGTAAAATGTCCATATTCTTACCCTTTTAGAATCTGACAAAGAAAGCCTTTTCTTAGAAAAGTGCATATATGCCAAATTTGCGCAGCATCTTGGGAGGCTCAAGAACCTCTTCAAATCCATCCCGAAATCGTCTGTGTTAAGAGAGCCTGCACTTCATCATACCATCACCTAACATTAAACTTGATTTTCAAAAATGCAGTTTGCATAAAACTTTTGCAAAAACATCTCTTGCATAAAAGTCTTATAAAATGGTCTTACTTTAATCTTACAAGATGAATGACAATAGGAAAAAGAAACAAATTGAATTTCTGTTTTCTACGTTTAAAAATAATCATTACATATATTGGAATAGAACCATAATTTCTAATTCAGTATTATAAAAAGTAGTAATTAGGGTTAACACATCATTCTTAATATTTTTCAAACCTAAAAGAAACTACATTTCCTAACAGTGAGATCACAAAAGTTAAAGGATCATCTCTCTACTTAAGGCTGGAATTATAAGAACTCAGCCCAGTAATACTGGTTTTCTCATACTGGTAGAAGTTTTAACTGGTAGAGTCAGATCCCCTTATTTAATGACAAATAAGAAATAAAAATTAAATGTGGTTTGGTGAGTAAATTGTTCCATGGAAGAAAAATAATAAAGAATAATTCTGGAAAGACCTGTAGTGCTCTTTCGAGCAAAGCATAATTGAAGACTGACTACTGCAGTGTTTTATGAGCCACATAAACAACAAATATAATTTATTACATAATAATAAGATAAGTCAGTGTATTCCTCACCTTGAAGTAAATCTAAAACATAATCCCAACGTTGCCCTCAAATTATTGCAGATCATCTGTTTAGTCTACGTAATCTTCATGTGTATATATAAACAACATATTTGTACCATCTATGTTTAAATTATATTTTTAAGCCCTCTAAGGCTTTGAGGAAATGAGGTTGTTTTGTATCTTGCCTCATAATTTAAATGCTTTTACATAAATTCCAAGGGCTGTTTTCCAAAGTGGGACAATGCCACAGCCATAAAACTATTTCAAGCCAATGGGGATTACAAAGTTAAGACTCTAGGGACTAACACTGAGCCTGCTCACAAGCTTCATGAATGCCCTGAAAAAAAAGACAAAGAAGAATAAAGAGAGAAAGACAAAGGAAGGAGGAAGAAAGGAAGGAAGGAAGGAAGGAAGGAAGGAAGGCAATAGAGAAAAATATTCAAAATCAGTCTCACTATGTGTTGGTACCCCACATCTGGGGAGAAAACTCTGTTCCTGGGCTTTTGCTGCCTGATCCTGTCCCGGTCTACATTCTGCTGCCTTATACCCTTAGAGGACGGAGAAAAATGCCTGTCATGTTCCAAACTGATCTCAAATGACGAGGGGACTGTGAAAAAGGGAGTCAATAGAATTCCCCTCGCTAAGACACAGGCACGAACAGGATGACATAAAAATAACAACATTCGATCCTTAATTGGGACTTTTGGTTTTTATTGTCTTACAACAGAGTCAAAATTATATCTAAATTTTCTGTGGTTCATTTTTATGAGTGAAATATGAGCATCTGCCCAGTGAAAGCAAGAAATAGACAGACAGACAGACATTGGGCACATTTTAAAAAATCTATAAAATTGCATGGCCCCAGAAGCAAAAACCATAACAATTAATACCAAAATGAGTTATGGATATGCACTTTGGTATGCAGTAGTTGTTGTAAAATGAGAAACTACATTATAGAAATGGTAATAATGCACTTCTCATACTCTGCATATTCATCTATAAGTCAGAATGTATTTCTGTTTGGAGTATTGGTGTTAACATGCTTTCTTAGCAGAGAGTAGAACAGCCCTTATGGTGTATGTTATGAATGCATATTAACAGCACAGGCATTTGCATATCTGGAACTATAGTAGAAAATGCATAACAAAATTTCTTTTGAAAGATTATTGTACAAACACACTTAATCCTTGCTAAATCTTGACATAACAACTTTTTATTTTCCCTCTTTTTTTTTGAAAAAACAAAAAACTAAAGCATTGAAACGACAGATTAATAGTCAGAAATCCTGAACACGAACTCTGTTTCTCCACCCCATCAGCACCAAAGATTTTTCTTTCATGTTCAAAGGCGGGAATAGCACAGCCCCGAATGTTTTTATCAATAAATTATTTCTTATTTTTCTGCAAATGCCAAGATAAAATATGAAATCTACCCTTTCAATGAAGTACATCCATGGTAATTTTCTACTGGTATATCATGTCATCTATTCCTTGGATTTTGATTTTCATGTTTGTGATGCCTTTTATACAATGCAGCTTTTGGAGACTTTGCAAGTTTAGAATATGGTGCAATATACAAAATTCAAGACAGTACTGGCTGCTTTGTGGCTCATGACTCTGATACTTATGTTCCTTTACATTTAAAAATTAAACCATATATAAGACCAACAAAATTCTGCAGCTGGCCTTCCTATAGAAATTCTCTATGCTAATATAAAAACGGTGTGTATTTCTTGAATCAAAAGCCATATGAAATATACTCAATGCATCAATTACCAAGTGATATATTCTTAAACAACAAATTTTAAAATGGCTATGATATGTCTGGATTTTTAAAAAACAAGAGCTAGGCCCACCTACTTATTTTAAGTTAGGAGTTTATAGCCTGACTCTTATTTTAAATTTGCATTTTTTACTGGGACATTAAGAGAGGAAAACTATCTACTTTTACATATTTAATTCTCCTTTTTGCCAACTTCTCCATCTTTTCTAGAACTGTCCAGGAAAAGTCGAGCAACTTTTTGAAGAAGGTGGAAATGAGTGAGGTATGACAGGAGCAAAACTGAATATAGTGTGAGACCCCTGATGCCAATTTGGATCCAAAGTGCACTAAAGCAGCAGAATTCTAAACCTTTCAAAACTGGGATTTATAAGGGGAATGCTAACCCAGATTCAACAGTTACAGCTCTGCCAGGGATTACTTTAATACCAAAAGCATACTCTCTCACTTTATAGAAAGAGATTACTCAGTTGTCAAACAACAAAGGTTGTGTTTATCTGTTTATTTTAAAACATTTATTTATTTGTTTATTTATTTATTTATTTATTTATTTTTGTAAGTGCACTTTTTACTTTACTGATAGGCAATCCTGAAATCAAATGTCCTCTTTAGGGGTAGGGGAATGAAAGAAGAGAAAAGGGGAGGAAGGTGGAGTTTGTCTCTGGCTCTGCAGTTTGCTTTATCTATAAGGCTTTGCCAGCTTTGCTTAACTGTTTCCACCCTGCTTTTGTTAAGAAACCAGAAATGAGGAGTGGTGAAAAAAGATAAATCTGAAATACACCTGATAGGGAAAAACAACTGGACACTGATAAAAGAACAAGAAGATATTTAAATTGATATTGATCTAGAGACAAAAGAAATGTGAGAACAAGATTTTTAAGGGAAAGAAAAAAAACTGAAAGTTCAAAAAAACAGAACAGGAGAGCTAATCTTTGATTAAAATACTCAGCAGAATGTCAGGGCAATGAAGACAAAAACCTAAGTGATCATTTTTATGTTTATTGTGTCTGAAATGAAATGAGAAGGAACAAGCAAGTTAACGCTGAGAAGAGATAAGGGACAATAAAAGAGTGAAGTTAGCAACTTTCCGCAAAGGACAGAGTATGTAGTTTGAAATCGTTAACAATGGACTTGCAGTGTCTCTGCAGAAGTTGGTGAATATACCAGCAAGTGTAGGAAGGGGAGCATTTGAGGATGTCTTTTGCAGACCCCAGATGGAGAAGCTGTTCTTTTATTCCAAATCCCTAAGAAACACAGAAGTCTTACATGTTAATAAGAGAATGCACAGACACACACTCATAACTTACATGCTGTGAAACAAAACAAGAAAATGAGACCTTTGTTGACCCCTGTTCACTTACACAAATCTGAGTTTGGTTAAGCATCTTAAGACCAGTTTCCAGCTCCTTTTCACGGCTTTCTTTCCCTGGGTACCCAGGTGCACAAATGGGATGGTGATCTTTACAAAACAACATCATCAACAACAACAAAAACCTCTTGCTCACACAAAAGCCCACCTTGTAAATGAATAGAATATTAACGACCACCTAATAGTTGCACCGTTGGCAGGGCGAAACTGAACACTAACACAGCTATTTCTACAGATAGCCAGCGAAGCCGAAGCAGCTCGAGGAGAAATGCACCTACTGTACGTGAAATGCTGGTGCAGATTTTTTTCCTATCAGTCTAACCTTCTGTGTTGATGCATGAATGCTGGTACCCACTTACAGGGATGCCAGATGATCAGTGCAGAATGAAGGTCCCAAGAGAGAGGATCACATGGCTCTCTCTGCCCTGTGACGTCACTAGCAGATGGCATGGGTACCAGCTCTGGCAGTTGGCATCAATGTCACTTTTTAGAGATCAATGAGATAGTGCAGATATACACAGATCTAGAGACTCCAGGAGACGATGCGACACTCAGCCTGAAAAGATTTGGAAGACCCAAAATGAAAACTGATTATTGAATGAAATTAAAACCTAAGGTAATATAAATAAAGATATACTTCGATTGATGCTGGCTTTGCATGCAAGTATTTAAAGATACAGTGTCACTCTCTTATAGTATTTATATGCTCTTTGCCATCTATAACTTCTTATCATATTTCATTCTTATGATGTAATTATCACATACTTTCGCTGCTATTATGTAACATTGCAAGTATGTGGACATTACTAAGAGTTTGTGTATGTGTTCATGTGTATATGTGTGTGTTGAGGGGGCTGGAGATTGTTAAATTGAAAAGTCTGTGCTTTAATGTGCCTATTTGTTTGAAGACTTTAGATGAAAATACTTGCTGCTTTACCAAACAAAAACCAAAATGCATTTGAAACACAAATTATTTTCCCCTTTCATTTGGGATTCTGAACACACGTGCACAATTGCAGTCAGAATCCTTGGACCGTTCCTGTCAGATATTAGCTAGAGGGAGACTTCTATGGCTCGTAGAACAAAAACACTACGAGAGTGGTTTTTGTCCAGGATGATTTGAACAGCAGTAAACAGCCAATTATATTTGGAAAAAAATTAATTGTAAATAAAAGCAGTCTCAATAATTTTTTTTGATTAAAAGAAATTGTTAGTGATTTTTATTTTTAAAATTTATTTATAGAGTTTATTCCAAATTAGCCTAAT
The DNA here is from genome assembly GCA_963573385.1 of Cacajao melanocephalus. Lineage (NCBI taxonomy): Eukaryota > Metazoa > Chordata > Mammalia > Primates > Pitheciidae > Cacajao > Cacajao melanocephalus. Next base: position 79,982 of record CAUYLG010038201.1, on the reverse strand, counting down.
ACTCTTTTCTTTTTGAAGTCTGGGAAAATAGTGCTCTTTTACATAATTCTTTACTGATCAGAAAAAAAAATCAGTTTTAAAATTGACTCTGATTATAATCTTTTCTTTAAATTTGTATGTTCCCACACCCACTTATCTAAATTCACAGTTGTGTGATACAGCAAATAAAGTTAAGGTTGTTGTTGTTGTTGTTGTTTTTAAAAGAAACAAAAAAAGAACACAAATTTGTCAGCTAATGGAAAGATAGTACTTTCCATTTTAAAAACTGGTTTATCTTCTCATTTTGTGCTCAGGAGAATTAGAATTAATGAAATTCTGTATTGCAATATCATGTTTTGCATTTGCTTGAATTCCACAATCTTTTTTGGGGGGTATTAAAATCCAGTTTAAAGGCAAAGAAAAAATGGAGATGGTGGTGATATTACAATAATTATATGCTTCATGTTTTATTTCATTTTGATAATTTGCTTATATAAATTAATCCTATTGGATGCATCAATGTCTTCATAATTAGTAACCTTCACAAATTCAAAATTATATTTAATGTTAAAAATTCGTCCCAAAATCAGTCTTCTTCATGTGTTTTTGTAATCTTATGATTAAATAATATGTTTAAAGTGTATAAACTTCAAAAATGAAAACTCTTTAAATATTGTGCTGGCATTTTTTCAGGTAATTTAAGATTAGAGAACCATGTTAACACTACCGTTTGATGAGTCTGTTGTAATGCCAGAATCCCAGATGTGCAGAAAGTTTTCTAGAGAATGCGAGGACCAGAAGCAAATTAAGAAACCAGAAAGCTTTTCCAAACAGATTGTCCTTCGAGGAAAGAGCATCAAAAGGGCTCCTGGAGAAGAAACTGAGAAAGAAGAAGAGGAAGAAGACAGGGAAGAAGAAGATGAAAATGGGTTGCCTAGAAGGAGGGGTCTTAGGAAAAAAAAGACAACCAAGCTCCGATTGGAAAGGGTCAAGTTCAGGAGACAGGAAGCGAACGCGCGCGAGAGGAACAGGATGCATGGCCTCAACGACGCTCTGGACAACTTAAGAAAAGTGGTCCCCTGTTATTCTAAAACCCAGAAACTGTCCAAAATAGAGACTTTACGACTGGCCAAAAACTACATCTGGGCACTTTCTGAAATTCTGAGAATCGGCAAGAGACCAGATCTGCTCACATTCGTCCAAAACTTATGCAAAGGTCTTTCCCAGCCAACTACAAACTTGGTGGCAGGCTGCTTGCAGCTCAACGCCAGGAGTTTCCTGATGGGTCAGGGTGGGGAGGCTGCGCACCACACAAGGTCACCCTACTCTACCTTCTACCCACCCTACCACAGCCCTGAGCTCACCACTCCCCCAGGGCATGGGACTCTTGATAATTCCAAGTCCATGAAACCCTACAATTATTGCAGTGCGTATGAATCCTTCTATGAAAGTACTTCCCCTGAGTGTGCCAGTCCTCAGTTTGAAGGTCCCTTAAGTCCTCCCCCAATTAACTATAATGGGATATTTTCCCTGAAGCAAGAAGAAACCTTGGACTATGGCAAAAATTACAATTACGGCATGCATTACTGTGCAGTGCCACCCAGGGGTCCCCTTGGGCAGGGTGCCATGTTCAGGTTGCCCACCGACAGCCACTTCCCTTACGACTTACATCTGCGCAGCCAATCTCTCACCATGCAAGATGAATTAAATGCAGTTTTTCATAATTAATGAGGAAAATGAAAATAAACAGTGGTCATTCACCTCCCCCGTCTAATTAAGACAAAGCAGATGCTTGTGGGCTGAGTAATTGGCACAACTCTATCTAAGGTGTTTACTAGTTTCTGAAGTGTGTTTCAACTATTGTGAGAATTTTCTATGTAATAATAAATCTCTTTTCGTATGAGAACTTCTTTCCATTTCCTTTTGTCTGTAAAGCACTGTGATTCTGTTTCTACTGGAAGGATTTTCTTTTTTCTTTTCTTTTAAATTTATTTAATTTGTTTGAAGAAGATGTCTAAGAATATACTGTTGAATAAAGACATGCACACAGCATAATTCAATGTCTATTTTGGTTGTACAGTAATTATAAAATGCATGTTATTAAAATCAGATGAGTAAAATGATGTGTTTATAATTATTAGGAATTATATATTATGTATCTTTTAAAAAATGGAAATTTTAAATTATTGAGAATATCACTAAACTGACAATGATATTGGGAGATGCATTTGCAACAATATAAAAAGCTATGCAATTTTCTTTTTATTAAGAATGAATCTAAATGCATTCAATTGGTAGCTATTCCTCTTCAAGTATTTGCAGATGGGGCAACATGATATTTGGGTGGCTGATGTCATAATTTGGGGACAATTATTTCAATCTTTAAGAAAAAATTTCAGCACTTGTTTTATATTATTCAGAAATTAACTGTACAGGTTTGTTATCACAATGTATATTTGTGTTTTTCCACCCCACATTTTTAAGGCAATTAAACATAGATATTTCCACTGGTAAAGGACATCTATTAGCCGTGATATTTTTGCATGCTACTTATTATTTCCCGGTACACAGCTGTTTTCCGTCTCTAATACTCCCCACTCCTCATTTCAGAAATATTTCTGGATTACAAAACCGCAGGAGCTAAAACAAATTTCTTAAACAAAATGGCCAAAGCGCTTACAAGAATTTTTTTTTCAAGTGTCTTAAATGAAAGAAGAGGAGCCCATGAGGGTTAAACATCCTGGGGAAACAATGATAAATCCTGGTAACCTTCAACTCGAGCCTAAAATCGGTGGCAAATTTCCAGCAAACACCAGAGTGGATGTTAAAAAAATGGGAGGTTTTACTCTGCGCCATTTAAATGTCTGGCTGATCAGAGGCTAAATTCTGTGTGATTAACAGTTTCCTTATAAAAGGCCACCAAAAACTTACTTTAATAGCGCCTGGGGAGCTAAACCTCTTAAACAGGATTGAGCCTCTTCTAGAATCATGGGCGGGGTGGCCATGACCTCGCCAGGATGCCCTCTGGTACAGTTTTGTCTCAGGGGGAGGAGCGGGGAGCTGCGAGGACCGATGAGGGCAGCAGAAAGTGGGTGCAGTGGTAGCGGGACGGGGGAGGTCTGGGGCGGGCCTGGCCAACGTTGCCCCTCTGGGGCCTGGTGGGCACCGCCCGAGCCGGCGCAGGCCCGACTGGGCCTGGAGGGCGGAGCGGGGAGAGGTTGCAGGTGGTGGCATCGCGTCCCCTCGGTGGCCACCTGGGCACAGGCTGCACTGCCCGCGTCCCGCCCGCAGTGGGCGCCCTGGGGGCCGGGCGCCTGACCCCTGCGAACCCGGGCCGTGGTGCCCACGCTGACCTGGCCTGCCCGGGAAAGGGGCCGCGTGGCGTGGGGAACGGCGAGCGCACAGCAGCGGGTGGGCCTGGAGGCTCGGCCGCGCATTAGCACAGAGAGTCAGAAAGGAGGTGCCCTTTCACCCGCCCCTTGTGCCACAGGAGGAACGCCGCGCAGGCGGCAACAGCTCCAGCTCCCGCTTGCCCAAGTGCAGCCACGAGCTGACCCTGCCCTGCCCCTCCCGCTGCTGGCAGGACTTCCTGAGCCGACACTGCGAGGCCCGCGCCCCATTCTCCAGAGGACAGCGTTGCCCTCTCCCTCTGCGCTCCTAGCTTTACGCCCCTAGGCCTTTGGTGCGCTTGGCAGCCGCCGCCGAGGGGCAAAGGTGCAGAGCAGCTGCCGGCACGGATGCTGAACGCGCCCTTCTAAGCGGGTGTGTTAGCACCTGTTCATTCAAACCCCAGAGGGCAGGGTGGGGAGGAATGAAGCCAGAGACAGAGGAGGAACTATGCCCTCCCCAGGTAGAGAGAAGTTTGCCCAAAGTAGAGAGCCGTCTGTCCCCTCTGCCTGTCTCGGGCACTGGAGTGACTCGCGCTTGCTTCCTCCATATGTGCACAAAACCTGCTCTTCCTGGCACTGTGTCCAGGACTGCCGGGCCTCTTTTAAGGGCCCTCAGACACTAAGAGCCTAGTCACTGCTCACCCTGTCCGAGCAAACAGCAAGAAAGTGAAGCAGCATCTGGGAATGGAAGAATCTGGCCTTTTTTGTTTATTTTTTAAGCGGCCCTGTTGAATCACTAGCAGATTAAGTGTGACCTCCCCCACCCCCCGCCCCCATCTTTCTCCCCTGATCCTTGCTCCAAGGTGACCCGCTGTCCGACTGAGAACAGCCTCGAGGCTGCTCAGAACCTTGGTTCAGACAGCTTTTGAAACGTGCACAGTCTTTCAGGGGTCACAAATTCATGTTGGAACGAGAGCCTGCAACACGAGATGTATCCTCCCGCCCCCCTCCGGCAATGTGGGAGAGCCAGGAAGAAAAGCAGCTGGCTGGGTGAGGAAGAAGCAAACCTCCAGGAGCTTCTGATCTCAGAGCTTTGTCCATAAGGAACACAAGCAAAAGAGCCAGGTTTTTGGGCACAGATCCCTGAGAATATGAAATTTCTTCAATAACTTGGATGCAGAAATGCAATGGATGCTCCCTTCTTGGGTGATGCATGCCATGCAGGATAGTGCGTTGTGTGTGACCAGGTGTTGGCCATCCCTGTGGCTTAGTCCTCCTTCACATGCCTCTGATGACCCCTGGCATGGGACCCGCCCTTTACACACAACCCTGGATGTCGGTTTTCTTTCCCAGCGGGGCTTTTCCTGTTCTCTGTTGATTGCAATCCTGAGAAATCATATGACTTGCTCATTCAAACACCAACATCACAGATGCCATGCATAGCAAAATCTTTTTAAGATAGTACTCCAGTAAAAGGGAAAATTGTATAGTATAAAGACCATGGAAGGCTTGGGGTCTGATAGGTTTGGGTTGAAATCCTTGCTCTTTTTCTGACCTCATGATTCCCTCATCTCCCAGAGGGAAAAATCTTTGTCTCTTCTGAACCTTTTTAACCATTCTTGTATTTCTGATATATTAGACCTCTCTTCTTCTGAGCTGAATTCTGTCAATCTTACATTTGCCTTCACACAATTTTGTTCTTTTTCCTTTATTAGAATTAGGTTTTACATGTGTGTGTATATATATGATCTGTATCTTACATCTATCAGGATATGTATCTATATCTATATCTATATCAATGAGTGGCCTCAAAAAAATAGAGATGTATTGCTTTCTCATATACAGAAGTCATGAGAGGTAGTCCAGGACTGATATGGTTGTGCCAGGGGCACCAGAGGCCTAGGCTCCTTCTACCTTTCTACTCCACTATCTCTAGTATGGGGCTTCCATTCTCAGTCACCTCTTGGCCTAAGAGGGCTGCTGGAGTTCAGGACATTGCATCTTCCTTCCAATTAAGGAGAAAAAAAAAGAATGATAAAAGGGTGTTCCATCCATCTGATCAGATCCCTTTAGAGAATATTTATAGAAGTCCCACCAAATGACTTCTACTTACTAATTGTAGATTTAAGAGAAGCGGGGAAATATATCCTTTTTAACAAAGTATATTGCCACCTGAAATAAAATCAGGTCTTGTCAGCAAGAATTAATGAGAAAATAGATGTTAGTTAGGCCCCTAGCCATGCCTTGAACTCTGCTGTCTACCCAATTCCTTCTTCACCTGTCTGGTACCTTATACTTTTCCCAAGCATTCTCTTTTTGTTTCTATTACCTCTTTCTCCTTTGACCACATACACTTGTGTTATGAATGTCTCTTAGGCATCCCTCACCTGTGGATGCTAGCTAAGGTTTCTCCTTAAGTCCAGTCTCTCTCTCCCCTGAAAAATGCATGACCTGAGGCCTCTCGCTATCCATGTTTTGAAGGAATGAAGGAAGCTGCTTTTGTCTCCCATCCCTATTTCTACCTATGCCTTTTCTCAGTCATATTTCCCATGCCCAGTTGCCCCTGTTGATGCCACCTCCAACGACACACTGCATGGCTGGTGTTGTAGTCCAGCAGCCCACCTGATGGCACTGACCCATCTTTAACCTCAATCATCTTTTGGGCATTTGCACCCCACTTTGAAACTGCTTTCTCTGTCTCTCATCATCTGTCTCTGGTTCTCCAACCAATAAGGAAAAGCATACTCTTATTTTAAAGAGCAGACAGAGTGCCCAAGCTCCCGAGAGTAAGGTTATCTTGCTTTCGCCACCCAGCCTTCTTGGTTCTAGCACTCAGCCACTCCCGGGAGCTGGGTCAGGGTAGGTTCAAGCATAGTATCATTTGATACTCAGAGCGATTGCAGTGTGCCCCAGCCCTCTCAAGCTACTGTGGCTCTCCTCACCCTTGTTCACTCTTCTTCAACTCTTCACCAATGCTTAGGCATCTGCTCCTCTCTCTACTGTGTCAATGACCCCACTTCCCATCTCCTGTCCCGTCTCCATGAGGACTTCCAGAGCTGTGCTGCAGCCCACCAAATATCTCCACTTGGACGTCCTACTGACTCTTAAAACTCACTGTGTCTACAATGAAACCCTCTCCAAAACACTGCCCCTCCTGCCAGCCCCTTCCAGAACATTTCTGTAGCTTCTTGTGTATAAACTCCCTGAGCCTTCTTTGATTAAGTGAGATTGTGAATATGAAAAGCACTTTGTAGAAAAAAATGATATTAAATATTTCTCCTATTTCCTTCTCTTTCTGGCTGTCCCCTTTCAAGTTAGTCTCCAGCTTCTGTTAATTTCTTCTTCTCACTTCACACCTGGACAAATATCCTGGTCTCCAGCTAACGTCCCCTGCTCCACCTTCCCTGCAACTAGCCCATTCCCCAATGCCAAATTAATCTTCCTAAAATATTGCAACACACCAGTCCCTTAGATTAACACCGTTCATGGTTCTCATTGTCTATCCAATAAATGACACAGTGCATTTTAATTTGTATTTATCTGAAGCCTCTCTATTAAAACTACAATTATTGGCATTATATGTAACACTTTAGAATTTATAAAGTGCTTTTCACATATTCACCTTATTTACTCCTAAGAACATAGTCATGAAGTAACACTTCTCATGATCTTTATCTTACCAGAAACTGAGAATTAGCAAAGTCATGCCACTGTCTATAGGCACAGAGATAATGGACGAAGCTGACCAAAGCTGGCTTGTCGTGCTCTCACTCTCAACATTTTACAGCCACTTAGTTGGCACTGAAGCCTATGAAGGAATCCCCAGCCCACTTTTCTAGCCCAAAATCTCATTTCATTGTATCAATGATAAATGGTTTTCACTAACTGTTTTTTTAAAGCAGCACTATGTATGCTTTATTCAAAGAATATCTTAGGAGTCAGTATACTCATGGAAATGTTTCTGCTCCTGGTGAAGACAGGTGTGGAGGATCAGGAACTACAACCCCCTACCCTACCTGCCCTAAGTCTAGAGGTGTCTCTGAGGAGATACCTTATGATCTTTTTTTCCTGGTTTTTTTTTTTTTTTTTTTTTTTTTTGAGGCAGGGTCTGACTCTGTCACCCAGGCAGGAGTGCAGTGGCACAATCATGGCTCATTTCAGTGATCCCCCCAACTTATTTTTTTTTTCTAAAGACGAGATCTCACTATGTTGCCCAGGTTGATCTTTAACTCCTAGACTTAAGCAACCTATTCTACCTCAGCCTCCCAAAGTGCTGGGATTACAGGCATGAGCCACCACACCCAGCTATTTTTTTTTTCCTTTTTTTTTTTTTTACAGAACAAGAATTTTATTACTCCCACTCAGTAGTTCCTGGGGGCTTTGATGTTAAGTCAACCATAATTCAAGAAATACCAGGAATCGTAGTAATCTCAGAGATCATCTTTAATAACACCTTTACAAGAATCTCACTGACAGGTGGTGCAGGCATACCAGTCATGAAGTCACTAGTAAAAAAAGTTCAAATAACCACAGTTCTCTGGCAAGGTTTGAGGAGTGAGGTTTGATGGCCTCTGTTCAATAGAAACACACTGCTAAGGTTGGACCTGTTTACCGCACGTCTGTCTGCCTTCGTGTCTTGCAGTGCACCACCTGTTAGAGATGGTCTCTCTTCTCTCCTTCAACTTCTCAAATTCCCATGTGCTTTAAGGTCACCTCCTACATGAAGCCTCCCAGATCCCTCCAGCCCACAATGGCATCATGTTGCTCTGAAATCACAGCCCTGTTGTTTCAACCACACAATTGTCAACTAAATTTTCAGTGCCTAAATTATGTGACATTTAAAAATCTTATTTGAAACATGTATTGCTATTTAACTTATAGAGATCACTGGATTGTATGCTCCTTGAGAGGAGCATCAGTGTTCAATTCTGTTTGTGTCCCTACAGTGCCTGCACTCATTAAATTCATTAGATTGTACCTAGGGATACAGCTCTGTTTTAATTAGAGAATAAATCCAATTTAAAGACAAAGCAGCATGAACCTTCACATCCAACTATTGACACTGAGCAACCATCAGAAGGTTTGGGTTTTTCACCTGTCAGGTAAGAAAAATAACAATTACATACTAGGAATTTAGTGAAGATTGCATGCAATCATTTAGAAAAAATACTTAGCTCACATCCTGATTAAAAGTAAGCACACCATCAATGAGACTACTATTTCTGTTACTAATGTGATATGCACATTAACCCTTGCTAAATCTGAATAATGTATGCAATAATGTCTTTCAAAGTGCAAGTTCGATTTTGGTAGCATGTTGTCATACAAATTTAGTCTAGTGGATGTTATCAATATCTTTTTTAATATAATAGAAAACAAAGTCTCTTACACATAATAAAAGCAAAGTTCATCTAAAACTTTGCTTCAGACACACACATACACACACATGCACACACACACACACATGCATGCACACACACAGATATGGTATGATGTCAAATGTCAAAAAATTTGGAAAACCACTAATCTGGAAGATATCTGTGGTAGCACAAATGTATGAGAAGGTCAGAGAACTGCAATGCCTAAACTCAAACTTCTGAACTGTATTATATCATAGCAGACCCTATCACACCAAAAAGGTGAGAATCCCTCAGAGAATCCCCTGCCAGTTCCCAGGGATGACTTTTGCAATGCAGCAAAAACCACTAAGATGCCAAGTCAGGAACCTTAGTTCTTATTTCTTGCCAGAGTTTGGCAAAGGCAGTACCGTATATAAAAACTCAAAGGAGTCGTCTCAACCCAAAATCTCCTTAAGCTGATAAACAACTTCAGCAAAGGATCAGGATACAAAATCAATGTGCAAAAATCACAAGTGTTTCTATACACCAATGATAGACAGAGAGCCAAATCATGAGTAACTCCTATTCACAATTGCTACAAAGAGAATAAAATACCTAGGAATAGACCTCACAAGTGATGTGAAGGACCTCTTCAAGGAGAACTAAAAATCACTGCTCAAGGAAATAAGAGAGGACACAAACAAATGGAAAAACATTCCATGCTCAGATAGGAAGAATCAATATCATGAAAATGGCCATACTACCCAAAGAAATGTATAGATTCAATGCTATCCCCATTAAGCTACCATTGACTTTCTGTACAAAATTAGAAAAAACTACTCTAAATTTCATATGGAACCAAAAAAGAGCCCATATAGCCAATACAATCCTAAGCAAAAAGAACAAAGCTGGAGGCATCACGTTACCTGACTTCAAACTATACTGCAAGGCTACCATAACCAAAACAGCATGGTACTGGTACCAAAATAGATATATAGACGAATGGAACAGAACAGAGGCCTCAGAAATAATGCCACACGTCTACAACTGTCTGATCTTTGACAAACCTGACAAAAACAAGCAATGGGAAAAGGATTCCCCATTTAACAAATGCTGTTGGGAAAACTGGCTAGCCATATGCAGAAAACTGAAACTGGACCCCTTTCTTAAACCTTATACAAATTAACTCAAGATGGATTAAAGACTTAACATAAGACCTAAAACCATAAAAACCCTAAAAGAAATCCTAGGCAATACCATTCAGGACATAGGCGTGGGCAAAGACTTCATGACTAAAACACCAAAAGCAATGGCAACAAAAGCCAAAATTGACAAATGGGATCTTATTAGGCTAAAGAGCTTCTGCACAGGAAAAGAAACTATCATCAGAGTGAACAGGCAACCTACAGAATGAGAGAAGATTTTTGCAATCTATCCATCCGACAAAGGGCTAATATCCAGAATCTACAAAGAACTTAAACAAATTTAAAAGGAAAAAAAAAAAAAAACAACTCCATCAAAAAGTAGGTGAAGGATATGAACACTTCTCAAAAGAAGACATTTATGCAGCCAAAAACCATATGACAAAAGCTCATTATCGCTGGTTATTAGAGAAATGCAAATCAAAACCACAATGAGATATCATCTCATGCCAGTTAGAATGATGATCAGTAAAAAGTCAGGAAACAACCAATGCTGGAGAGAATATGGAGAAATAGGAACGCTTTTACGCTATTGGTGGAAGTGTAAATTAGTTCAACCATGGTAGGAAACAGTGTGGTGATTCCTCAAGGATCTAGAATCAGAAATACCATTCAATCCAGCAATCCCATTCCTGATTGTATACCCAAAGGAGTATAAATCATTCAACTATAAAGACATGCACTCATATGTTTATTGCAGCACTGTTCACAATAGCAAAGAATTGGAACCAACCCAAATGCCCATCAGTGATAGACTGGATAAAGAAAATGTGGTACATATACACCACGAAATACTGTGCAGCCATAAAAATGATGAGTTCATGTCCTTTGCAGGGACATGGATGAAGCTGCAAACCATCATTCTCAGCAAACTAACATGGGAACCAAAAACCAAACACTGCACATCCTCACTCATAAGTGGGAATTGAACAATAAGAATACATGGATGCAGGGAGGGGAACATCATACACCAGAGCATTCAAGGGGTAGGGGCCTAGTGCAGGGATAGCATTAGGAGACATATCTAAAATAGATGATGGGTTGATGGGTGCAGCAAGCCACCATGGCACATGTATACCTATGTAACAAACCTACATGTCCTGTGCATGTATCCCAGAACTTAAAGTATTAAAACAAAACAAAAAAAAGAACTAGAAGGGGAAGATGATAAAGAACTGGGATCCTTTTAACATTAGAAAGGAGAAGAGGAGCCCAGTAAGTTCAAAGACCTTACATTGAAGTATAAAGTAAGAACAACAAGAGACAAAAGTCTTGAAGCACCTATCAGCATTGTCTGTAAGAATCCATAAAGTCTTGGCTTCACTAGGTCAGGATCCCCAATCATGGCCGGGCATCTAAGTCAGCCAGAGATCATTTCTGGAGCATGAGTTCTCAGGCTCCATCTCCACCTACTGAAGCACTCGGCTACTTCATTATGTGACCCACATACATTCCTGGAATGCCATCACTGATATATTCCACATCATTAAACAATAAACAGTCTTGGAGGTGACAGATAAAGGCTAGCTAAAGGAAACCTGCAAGACCTTGGGCCAAATATTACAGCCTTTTAGCTCTCAGCAAGACAGTTGGATACAGAAAACTGGATGCAGACAGTTTTCTGCAACAAGAGGAGGAGGGATTCCAGGTGCCCATTAGAATTTGTAACAATGAGAAAGAAAGAGTGAAGTCAGAACAGGAGCCACCCTAGCCTTTGTAGAGCAGCAGTGAAGTAATATCACAGGTGTGTGATCTGCCTAGACACAATGGCAGCCTTCCTTTCCCACCTCTGAGTAGTTAGTGCTCTAGTCAAAAAGCTGTGTATGCATATTGAAGACCCTGGGATCTGTCATCAGAGAGCAACAATCCCCAAACATTTTGGCATTCTTCCTGGTTCCGTTCTAAAATATACCTACTCTCAAAATTCCCCACATTTTATTCTATAATTTATTTTCAAAATATATGTGAAGTACATTAGTCATGAGATTTTTATGTATTTGTGTGTGAGACACACCTGGAGATAAAAGGGGACATCCTAGTGGATTGAGAGCTGGGACTGTCACTCCTCATTTGTGAAGGAGGAATGCAGACATGCAGTAGCCCTGGGAGCACTAATGCAGCCAGCCTCATGGCAGTGTCTCAACAGCAGTGCCACGTAATAGCAAGTAGGGTTGCCCGCTTTCTATGTGCATGTTCTACAAGATCCTCTCACAAATCTGGAGAATAAAAAAAGATATCCTCCAATGAATTTTTAAAATGTTATTCTCTACTGCATCTGGAGAATTGCAAATTGAGATGCTTCAGTCTCCATAGGATGACTGTGCAAGCAGGGGTCCCATATCATAGCAAAGAGGATCTAGACAGGGATGCAGACTGGCCAACACCTTCCAGGAACTTGAACTGCGGGGGAAAATTTTTTCACTCTCCTAGTTGGCTATTTCAGGGCTCTGTAGCCATATATTTCCATTAGTGTGTGACTCAATGTCATGAAAAGAGGAGTAGAAATGCTGTTGACTTTCCTTACAACAAACAAGGGCAGTGTTTTGGCAGTTGCTGTACGTTTTCAGCTAAACCTCAAAACAATAGGTTTTAGCCTTCACATTTTCTGTCTGAACATGGGAAGAAAACTGGAGGATTTAATAATAGCTGTTCATTCACTGAACAATTCTTTATCAAGTCCCTGCCCTAATGAATCCTCCACTGCTCCGGGCAGTGAGAATGCAGTGAAGGACGAGGAAGTGGCAAGCTCCCTGTGTTTGTGGATTTCTAGTGTAGTGAGGATGCTTATGCATCCTTTTACTCAGTCATCACTGTTCAGGACATCTCACACCAGGTGCTGTGCAAATTGGAGGAACAGGGTAGATTCAGTGGTGAACAGGGTAGACATGGTCCCCACTCTCTTGAAGCCTGAATAATCAAGGTCCAAAGACCACCCATTTGTCCAACAAATACCGATTACTAAATTACAATTTATCAGATACCACACTAGGTGTGGAAGACACAAAAATGCAAAAGACACAACTTCTACCCTCTAAGAACGAAGAGTACAAGATGGGAGACAGATATATAAATTATAAGTAAATCAAAAGCTTTAGTGGAGGGGACACAGATGTGGGCATTGTCCACTCAGCTTGGGCAGGGCCACAGAGGGGCCAGGAGAGGAGTTTCCTGGAGGAACAGGTACTTGACCAGGACCATGTAAGATCAGAGGGCAGAGAGATTTCCAAGGTGGGCCAGTGTGGGAACTTCATTTCCAGGTTATTTCTCCTGTTATTTCTTTCCAGATGGAGATGTGACACTCCCAGCCTCCTAGTACCTCCTATACCCTTCTCTCTAGGGATGGAATGCCTTCATCCGATTAGAAGGTATTGGGAAGGAAAATTGGGCAAGCTTGCCTCAGCTCTTCCTCCTTTCCAATCAGACTGCTCTTGTGTGTTCCCAAGCATGCCAAGTTAAGAAACTGTGGGAGGCCTGCAGTGGTTCAGGGTCTTCTATGATTATTCGGAATAGTTTGTCCAATTCCAGGGTTGAGTTAACAAGGGCTTGTAGCTCATACTCCAAGAGACATTCTCTAACCTCCACTTTATCAATTATAAAGTTGATCTTTGGCTTCCATTTGCCTTATTTCTTATTTCGTTAAGAAATTGGATTCAAAGAGAAAGGAGTTGCTACTTACTAAGAGCTCCCTCCAAGATTCTAACAGAAGGGGGTTTCAGGTAGAAATATTCCCCTTGGAAGGGGAAGGTACAAATTACTTTCAAGAATTGCAAGTTCCGTTTGACTTGGGTGTCTGGAGTAGCAGCAATTTGCCTAAAGTGAGCCTGGAGAAGCTGGCCAAGGCAACATCATGGAGAGCCTCATAGGTCTGCAGAGGAGTCAGCCGAGGGATCCTACACAGAAGAATGCATCAACAGATTTGCATTTTAGAAGGATTGCTACACTGTGGTAGCAAAGTGAGAGCTGCAACCTGAACCAGGGAACCAATTAGGAAATGGCTCCAATGAAACATGGCAGTGAGTTAGAAAGGAGAGGACAGGCTTCAGGGGTGATTAATAGAGAGAAACCAGAGATGTACTGTCTGAATCTGGAAACTGAGGAAGAGAGGAGAGGGGGAAGAACACGCACGTGTGTGACCTAGATCAGGCAGGTTGGGATAGGACAGTGATGAGACCCTCAATTTTGAACTTGTTGAGACTAAGTGCCTTGTGGAATGTCCCGATTGAATTATGTAGTAGGTGGCTGAATGGCAGCTTTCTATGTCTGAAGTTGGAGAGAGGTCTGAGCTGCAGTTGTAGACTTCGAGGCATGAATGGGCTCTAAATCAGTGCAGGACCTGAAGAGAAAAGAGAAGCAAGACCAGAAGAGAGTGCCAATACTTAATGTTCTAACTACAGCTCCTCTTCGGTGTTAAATATTCTGTAGGAGAAGCTCTGTTTGTATTTGGAGTTATTACTCCAGATTTCTCCCAGAATTACTGCAGGCACCTTACCATAAGTGGCAATGCCAGGTTTTTTTTATTTTATTTTTTTGAATGTGATGAAAGACCACACAAACAAATGCAACACACAATTTTTAATTACAAGATTTGTGAAATAATATTGTTGTAAAGTTTTCAAAAGTTCTTTGTTGTATAGTTTTATGTCATAGAATCAGATATGGTAACAAGAAAAAGAAAAATTTAGTGACCTGACTCAAAACCATTCTATTAGCTAAGCTGAATGACAAGTTTAGAAAGTGACCTGAAAGAATTTTTTTCAACCTCTCCAATGATCAGTATCCTTATTTGTATTTGCGAGATCTATAACATATTTATTGATAGCATTTTGGGGGGAGATTAAATTAACAATTATATGCAAAGCACTCTGGCACATAGTCAGTACTCTGTAAGCACCAATTATTGTTATTATTTACAAAGAGGCTGAGCATTTTTGGTAACAGAATTGTAATTCCTCTGCATGCAGATCACCCACAGCAACAGTTTTTTTTTTTTTTTCTGAGACAGAGTCTTGCCCTGCCACCCAAGATGGAGTGCAATGGTGCTATCTCAGCTCACTGATTCTCCTGCCTCAGTCTCCTGAGTAGCTGGGATTACAGGCACCCACCACCACGCCTGGCTAATTTTTGTATTTTTAGTACAGGTGGGGTTTCACCATGTTGGCCAGGCTGGTCTTGAACTCCTGACCTTGTGATCCACCTGCCTCAGCCTCCCAAAGCGCTGGAGTTACAGGCATGAGCCACCGCGCTCAGCTGCAACGTTTTAAAAGGAATGAGCTGGTTTCCCTTTTGCTATCACCTCCTTCATTGCCAGTCAATGTTTATACTGGGAAGGCCAACTAATGTTAGTATTATCCCAAATCAAATAGAATTAAGAAGAAAAACCTGTAGCCAAAACCAAATTACAATATATGTTAACAGTCACATATAAACAGTATATTATTTGTGAATGCAGATTTTTCACACCACTGTCCCATATTGTCAGAGGTCCCCTTTGACATGGAGCCTCAGAAGATGAGGGAAATATGCCACCTGACTTAGTTGAGTCCCTCTCAACCCTCTCCACCCCAAATAATAGTAAAAGGCTACTTCCCATGGAGAGAAAGGAAATGAATATTAATTGGTATTTTTGAAACTATTCCATGGCCATCATTGTGTTAGACTTCACATTTCATCTCATGCAGTCCTCCGGGCAGTGCAGGGAGAGGGATACAGTATGGCAATTCCATTTTAGACAAAGATTGAGATTCAGAGCAATGAAACAACTTGCTCAAACTCATAGAGCCAATAAATAGTGGATGTAGAATCCAATCCAGGTCTGTGTGACCAGCAACCTCACAATCTCTCTCTGCACCTTTGTTCCCTAGAGAATCACAGTAGTTCACTTTAACAAGGCTTCTTCAAGGCAGGCCCCATATAAGCACCTCAGTGTACTTTTTCTTTAATCCTCCTAACAACATGTGGGGTACCATACTATTATAAGCCACATTAGGAAACTGAGGCAGAAAAACTAGCCCAAGACTACACAGTTAATAAGCAGTGAGATACAAATTCCATTCAAGAGAGTCGACCTCCAGATCTTACACTCTTCGACTCTAAACTAAAAGGCCTCACTTAAGAGAGCCAACCATAATGTTCCAAGTTTTAAGGTGACATTAAAGCATGTTGAGTTTCAACCCAGCAAGGGAGAAAAAATAATGGTATATGATAAAGACAAATTGTCTATAAAATAGGGGGGAAAATTCTTGCAACAATTCAGCTCCCACCTGCTTGCACTAGAATAGCGACTGTTTCTAGATATTAACACACATATTGTTTATCAGATAAGTTATGCAGTCTGAGCCAAAGAGTTTTCTCTCCAAAACTTTTGTGTTGGGGAAATAGTAAACAAACTCTTAAGCTTTCAAAATGATAATCTAGCATTACTTAGAAGTCTACAAATTTGTTCCTAAATGTATTTAAATCTTACCAGCGAACATGATTCTGGTTATTAAAAAGTAATTCTGGAGAAATTAGCTTGCAGCTACAAAATTAATATAATTCATTTATTACTTGCAGCCACAAATCAAGACACTGTTAACATTGCTACACACAATTTAATATGCACAGTAAGTTTCCATATGGCTTCAATTTTAGGTCTCTGGTCACTCCATTGAATCATTTACAGAATAGCTCAGCATGTCTAGTTAGAGGGCACTTGACCTAATCAAAATGTGAAGCATGGACTTTCAAACTGTGGAATTAAAGGTTTGGTTTATGTCTCATTTTTATTATATAAAGCAAAAATAAATTTAAAAATCTATAGTCATACTATTAAATAGAGATTTAGTGATGGAGAAAAGCCGAAAGCACTCAATCTTCAATCTAGTCAAGACTCCTATTTTTTCTGGTTCCCAGCTTCCTTCTTCTTTTCACTATTTTCCCTAACAAGATGTAGGAGGAGAAGGAAGACAGACAGACAGACAGACACACAGACACACAGACACACAGACAGACACACACACACACCCCTATTTGATTTATTTAAGCAGGTTGGGATAAAATAATCATTCAGAGTTTAAGCCTTCTTTGTGAGCCTACCAGAATAGTATGGTGTCATTTGCTTCAAAACTAGATTTCATGATGCCTCTATTTACAAGAATATACATTTTGTAATGAATTGTAAATAATCAAGTTTTGTAATCAGTGAGATACATACAACTTACATCATTCCAGAAGAGTAACAAACATGGTATTTACACTTTATATCTCAGGCCTCAAAAATAGGGAATGTCTCTCATCTGTTTTCCTTTGCTATTTCATTTTCTGAGGAACTTACGTCCCTTGAATTGCATCATTGAGTCTCTCAGTGTGCTTTGTGGTGGGGACTTCTTTTCTTCTCGGCCATTCCCACCATGAAGGCCGGTCGAATAAACAAAACAACTCAAATCACCTTTATTCCAGAATTTGTCCTTCATCTTTCTGTCAATCATGATGAAGTCTGTGATGACATCATTACCTTTCACTCAATATATCCTGACAGATTCTTTTCTGCTGTCACTTTCAAAAGTTAAAGTGACAAGAGAAACCTCCGATTCAGAAAAAAAAAAATAGTGGCAGTGATTTAGCTTCTCAACTTTACATTTGGCAGTTGCATACTTTTGCTTCTGTTTTATATAGGAGGGGCAGTGGATAAGTAGGAAAAGAGAAGATGAGCTGAGAATATAGAAAGGCAACAAATCTTTACTCTGATTTGTACCAAATAATGACATTCTCATTAGAAAAGGAAGTAATGCTAGATGAAAGAACAGAAAAGGAAGAAGGGCTAAATGAGAGAAGCAACCCCAAAGGGTTCTTATGCTCAAATTGGCATAAAGGTACACATCTCTGTAGAAGTCTTTTGTATTTTGACCTTAAGCTAAAAAAAAAAAAAAAAAGTGGAATAATTAGAAAAGAAACATTGTATAAAGATCTGTGAAGAAAAAAAACTGAATAATTAGAAAAGAAACATTGTATAAAGATCTGTGGAAAAAAACTGAATAATTAGAAAAGAAACATTGTATAAAGATCTGTGGGAAAAAAACTGAATAATTAGAAAAGAAACATTGTATAAAGATCCGTGCAGAAAATTAGATAACCATTAGAGACTAGCGAAAAAGGAAACAAAGCTTGTTAGAATAATGATACCTTCCTTCTGAATGATACTTTAAAGTGTTACTTTACAAGGATCATCTCAACTCTTTTGACATATTGTGGCAAAATAAATCTAACTACCTGTGTCTGATTGCAGAAAAAGCAGAGAAGTTTGAGGTAAGTTAGGTAACACAAAAATTCACACTGTTAGAAAGTGGCAGAATTTAAATTATATCCAAGTCTTTCAACAACCAGTCCTACAGTTCTGCCATAGCATTGCTCGAAAAAACCTGGTTAGCATTGAAGTTTAGTTATTTTAATAGAGTAATGCAAAATCTTGCTTTAAGAGTGAGATTAATCTGACTTGCATATTTCCTAGAAACAATGGACCATAGTATCTGTTTTATGACTTTTAAGGATCAATTATATTTCCTTGAAATTTTACTACAAATCAAAACACATAAGATGCTTACAAACATCGTAAGTTTATCCATTTGAATATAGACTCCAGACCATGGAAAAAGGTATATTCTGGCAAGATACCTGAGGAGTGCCATGGACAGATTAGTTGACTTATTATAGGAGTTGAGGAAAGATACTAATTAAGAGAATCTTAGAGAAAAAAATCTGTGTCATGGATTCCCTTTTGTCCTCCACAATGCAAACATGCATTGCCCATCTCCCTCTCAATTCTTGGGGTATTTACTCCATCATCTTCTCATATTGTATTTATTCACTTTATGAACCTTCTACATGAACACTCTATAAATGTCCGTGTAAGACCATATGCTTTCTATCAAATTGTAAATCCTGGTCATATTGTTGATTCACATAGCATTTGATATAGCATTCATCACAGTGTTCTGCACATAGCAGGTGCTCAGTAAATGTTTAACCAAATCCATTTACATTATATCTAGAAAGTATCCTATGGGTTTACGAAGAGCTATCCTGTCAAAGATGATGAGAACGAGTTTTGTTTGTGTCTCGTATCAGTATGAAATGGTAACTTCTTACTTGGTCGCTGAATGTCAACTGTCCAGGCCACCATGTGGAGTCTGACATATAGTCAATATAAAAAAGCACCCCACGGCAAGAGTTAAACATAGTTATATTTTGTATGTGTCAATTTCTGCAGAGGATCCTAGAATGAAGTCGAATCTCTTTGAATGTCTTTTAAGAAGTTTAAAAGTAGCAAGCATTGCCCCTTTAAGAAATCACTATGTCAAAAGGTTGGTCAGAGGTCGAGCTATAAAAAACTACAAGGGGATTAGTAAGAAGCTCTAGTGAATACACTTTCCTAGTTATTTGTTAATGGAAGGGAAAACTCAGCTTCAAAGGGCAGAAAGCTAGGCAGGAAAATAATGAGGCGGAGGAAAATTACTCCCTTCTGATTGGAAAAGGATCATTAGGAGGGAATCACACTGAGGAGCCCTGGTGGGGCTCTGATCTCTCCCTTCCAGCTTGTCCTAAGCAATGTGGGGCAGAAAACCACGTGAATCTGAAAGCTGAACAAAACATCAAGCCCAGTTCCTCTGTAAGCAGAGAGATGGGGGACTGTGCAGTTGCATATAGAGTACTAAATAGCAAATGAGAGCGAGAAGAACAAAGGTCAACTTTTCCATCATTTGTAATGATTGCTCACCTGAGTGGTCCTAAAACTCAGATATTCAGGAAAACATCTTAGAATTTAAATCTGTAGAATTCCAAGTCTTTCTGTCCAGGTCTATGTTGCACACTGAATCAGGGTTAAAGTAAGAGGGAACTGGTGGCAGTTGCTTGACAACAGTTGAAGAGTAATGAGAAGGTACCTACGTTTACATGATTATATTCTTAATAACACATCCTGTTTATATAATTCCCAAAGTGTTATATAACACAGATAACAGTGCATCAAGTTTTAAACAGCCATGTCACAAAATCTCACCATTCTGCTTATTGTCACTATTCCTCTCTTGGAGCAATTTTCCTTCTTCTAAGAATGATGTCTTTTCACTAATATTACAGATTCTGGCTATGTGATCATAAGCCCATTGAGTGCTCAACCTAGCCAGCCAAGGGAGGCCTTCCTCTGTGAGATCTTTACAGTATGTTCTGTTCTTCAGGGTGGTATCGGGATGTATTACTTGTTAGTCTTTGCCCTGCTGACTAAGTACCTACCATTGTGAGCAATGAGGTGTACTTCTATTTGCTCAAGCCTCGTAGTAGATGTTCTGTTTTGTTGGGCTCCTACTCTAGAAGCTGGGACAGTTTTTGTTGTGCCTTCTCTGTCCCATAAGCTTGGGGACCCTGGGAATCATAGCTGTTTGCACCAAAGTACCTTCATAACTTCTTGCCAGAGCTCAATGATTTTTAAGCAAACATGAGTCCTTGTATGCTTTCTTGACACACCAGAGTTTTAAGTTGAATGTCCAGATTAGGTTTTAAGGTTCTATTTGCCTGTTTTAATATTTGTTAACTTTTCATGATTAGTTCCGATAGTAAATGTATTGTATGTTCATTCTAGAAAATTTATAGAAGTCTAACTAGCAAACTATAAAATATGTCCTATCTTCTGTCTCTGCAAATTATGCCTTCAATAATGACTGATAAAAAAGGCCAAGTTCAAACAGAGAATACTCTGACTCCTTGAAGGTTCTTCCTGGAATCCGGCAGCATGAGGAAAATCAGTCCCCAGGTGTTGGCCTGTACCTCTTTTCTTTCTATACCTGACTCCACATGGCCATCACTTAAGCCTAAGTAAGCATGTTCTACACTGTGAGGACTCTCCCTGCAGGTCAGCAGCCCTGAAAACATGCTCTAAGACATTCAAGAAGGGAATGCTGGGTCTCAGGAACCTGGAGCTTGGACTAGGGTGTGTGCACACATTTAGGGTGGACATCTACCCATGGCCCTCTGCCCCTCTACCTCTCTCTATCATAGGGCCATTGCTTATTGATAACATTTTTGGGAACTGGCTTCAAGATGCTGACATGAGGATACAGATATGGGGTTGGTACAAAAGTAATTGCAGTTTTCAACATTTCTTTAAACGGCAAAAACCACAATGACTTTTGTACTGATCTAATAGTTTGGGTTACTGGGATTTATTTATGTGGTTCTCAGTCATTTCATACTCTTGTGAGCATCCTTGGTATAGGAATGGCTTCCCTGGTGTAGTCCTACTAACCACCAAGCTGCTTGAATCCTCTACTGAGACAAGAAGATACAGCCCCAGAGGTGGGGTTATCATAAAAGTGTGTCCTGTAGCATCAGCATATGTGGTAAGGGACAAAAAGTAAGAAGACAGAAGCTGGTCAGTAGAAAGTGTTTCTGTCTATCAGATGTATACCATTCTACGTGAAACTTTCAGTTTCATTTGTGTCTGGTCAAATAGAAGTTTTCTCCTGTCAGCATTGTACCCAATTAAGCTGCACATCCAAGTATAAATGCACCAAACATTTGACCCCATTTTGATGCAATAACACATTTGATAAAGGTAAAACACATACCATTTTAACTGCCACTTGTAAGGACATTTTGGAATGTTCAATAAAGCAACAGTGAAATTGCCAGATCTTTATATGAACATATGTGAAATATGTCTTCTTTGCTAATCATTAGATTTATTTGTAAATACACACACACACACATACACACACACACAGAGAGAGAGAGAGAGAGAGAGAGAGAGAGAGAGAGAGAGAGACCGAAGATAAAAATTATGTGCCAACAGAAATAAAAAATAAATAAAACAAAAAAATTATGCACCATTAGACGAAAGCAATATTGTGATCAACTATGATAAAGACTGGCTTAGCTTTCTACTCTATTAAAAATTGTACTACCAAATTGTTGTTATAAGAGGAGATGATGAACAATTAAAATATACATATACAAATTTGGATTTCATAACATTTGTAGTATTTTCCAATTTTAAAAAAATCTGCAATGCACTGTGATTTCTTTTCTCAGTTTAAGTAAATATTCAGTTAGGACCTAATTTTTTACTTTTCATTTTGCCTTTTTAAATTAAAGCTTCCCTTTCCCAATAATCAGACAAACTCCAGGTTTCATCAAGCTGGTTCTGCCTCTGAGTACAGGGTTGGAACAGATGAGCAAAGGTGATGGTCCCAAACCTGGCAGATGGGATTAACATCCAAAAGGCAGGATGACAACCAGAGAATTTAAAGGGCTAGGAAAAGGTATCAAAGTCAATATATTCAGACTAATTGGAGGAAAAAGTTAAAGTGAACCAAGAAAATATTTGACTTATAAATATTTTAATAGAAATGTACTCTTCTTTCAAATCCAAAAGTGAGCTTCTTACTTTTTGTACCTTATCACATATGCCTATGCTACAGGACACACTCCTGTGATACTGCATCTCATGTCTCAGTAGAGGGTTCAGGTACTTTGGTGGCTAGAATGACTATTTTGGGGAAGCCATTCCTGTACCAAGAATGCTAGCAAGAGTATGAAGTAACTGAAAGCCACATAAATAAAATCCTAGTTATCCAAATTGCATGTATCCCCAAGTCAGCATCTCTTAGCCAGGTCCCAACAATAAAATAAAATACTTGAGTATACATATCCTTAATTTAATGAATAAAACACAATTCATTTGTTATTTAGGGCCATTTACTATATTTGTATGTAAATACTTAATATATGGTCCTAAAACTCTAAACAAAAACTGTGTGTGTGTGTGTGTGTGTGTGTGTGTGTGTGTTTTAAGTAAGAGATTATCAAAGCACAGACTCTAGATTCCCTCCATATAGATGCAAATAATCACTTCATTGCCTACCAACTGTGTGGACTTTGTCAGGTAACTTATTCTTTCTGGGCCACAGCCTTTTCACTTGTATATTTCCTCAAACAGTAGCACCTGCCTCATGGTGTGATGTGAGGATTCAATGAGATAATACATGTAAAATGTGGACGGCATGCCTGACCCAGAATAAGTGCTAATCAAATACTTTTCTTACAGACTATGATAAAATGAACTTCAGTCAAGCCGAAATGGGTTATTGCAGATAATATCAGATGGTAGCCAGGTAGGTTTGGCTGAACGAATTGTTTTGTCTCCAGTCCAGTCACACAATGGCAGAAACTCTGACAGGTCATGCCGTGTTACACTGATGAGAGAACATGGCAGGGAGGATGTTAAATTAGTCATGAATGTGGCAAGTGATTGATATCATCTGTAACCCTCTAGGATTTGTCGGCATTGCCATGCTGGCCAATTTAAAGCGTGACACTTACTCTCTCAGTCAGATGTTTGAATTCTAGATTTACGCTGAGCAACTTTCATCCACTGACAAAATACAAAAAAGAATTACAAAACAAAATAAATCCCTAAGTGATTAATTGTCATGGCAATAAAACTAAAATAGATTTGTCACATGATCATAGTACAAGATTCTAAATACTTTAACTGATATTCACAAATATAGATTTAAGAACTTTCTGTTCTGATTCAATTCTATGGCAAATGAGTAAGTTGTAGTAAGAAAATATTAGCATGTCTCCTTTCTATCTTTATAATTTATTCCTTTACTTGAAAAATTAGCTTTGGACCTACCATAGCAGTTTTAGAAAAATAAATGATGAATGCAAGTTTTATGTGAAAGGCGTTATTTTTCAGCCTTAAACACTGTAGCTGTCTACAAAACAATATGTTCATGCACAGAAATCTCTGAAAAGACTAACAGCACCATAAGCTTTCATAGTTTAAAAAAATAATTTTCCATTAAAATACAAAAGAGGATGAATGGATAAAGATACTATGATACACACATCACACAACACATATCTCACACACACACACACACGCACACTCTGGAATATTATTCAGCCTTAGAAAAAAAAAAGATCCAATATGGGTGCACCTGAAGGACATTGAAGTAGTGTCAGATACAGAAAGAAAAATACTGCATCATCTCACTTATATGTGGAATCTTTCAAAAAGGATCAACTATAAAGAGACAGAATGACACAGTGGTTACTGGGGTTGCAATCAGGGTGGTGGGGAGGAAATAGGAAGATTTAGGTCAAAAGATGTAGCAGATAGATAGGATGAACCAGTCTAGAGATAAAGTATACATCAGGAGAACTAAAGTTAATAGTAGTGTATTGTATTCAAGATTTTTGCTTAATGAGTAGATTATAGCCGTTCTTGCCACGGGAGGAGGTGTTGGGGAGAATGTGCAACTATGTGAGATGATGAATATGTTGACGTGTTCCACTATAACAATCATTCAACTATATGTTTCTTATTACATCATGATGTAGCCTTAAATACACATGATAAAATATATTTTAAAATACAAAATACAAAAGAAATTAATAGAGGTAATTTAAAACATGTTCAAAAATAAATAGACAAGAATTGGAGAGTTCTTTTTAACATGTCTCATCCTCCATAGTTAGCTTACATAAAAAGCATTATTTTCTTCAGTGCTAAATCTGGAAATGTGGAGTAGATGGGCAGGTCCACTGTGATGTTTCCTAAAGTACAGATCCCTAGTATTTTATGTGATTAATACTATTTCATCAAACATGTATTTTAAAGCTGCTGGGCACAAGGTGTCCACAATGCTACAGTTACATTTTGTTTTGTTCAGTTACAGGCATAAGTAGTATTATGCAATCCAGAAATAAATGCTGTAAAAAAGAATAGAGGAAGACTTCTAGTTAAAGATGGCTGTGACCATGTGTTGCCATCACTCTCTCCCAAAATTCTATTAAAATGCAAGAAGACATTAAAACATTAATTTCAGTACACAGCAGCACTGGAAATCTGGAAACTCTAGCACCAGTGGACCAGAACAGAGACAATTTCTTAAATATGTAACTGGAAGAAAGAAAATACAACTGAAAACTGTAGCCACTTCAGTTCAAGGACAGAATTCCTACTGTCCATGTGAGGTTCTCCAGGAGAAACTCATTACAGCAACTCCAAGAGTCTAGGAAGAGGTAGATGAGAGAGGCTGGCTAGTTAACAAATTAAGAGGCAATTTTAAAAAAAGGGTGGATCAGGCACGGTGGCTGAAGCCTGTAATCCCTACACTTCGGGAGGCTGAGGTGGGTGGATCACCTGAGGTCAGGAGTTCGAGACCAGCCTGGACAACATGGTGAAACTGCCTCCCCCACACACCCCCCATCTCTACTGAAAATAAAAAAATTAGCCAGGCATGGTAGTGCATGCTTGTTAACCCAGCTACTCAGGAGGCTGAAGCAGGAGAATCACTTGAACCTGGGAGGTGGAGGTTGCCGTGAGCTGAGATCATGCCACTGCACTCCAGCCTGGACAAGAGCAAAATTCTGTCTCAAAAAAAAAAAAAAAAAAAATTAGGGCAGTTCCATAATCCCCATGTTCTTGGATCTTGTGTTTGGCCATGGATTAAATGATGGAGAACAACTTTCTGATTTTAGAATTCTGACTTCAGTTAGTATGGGCCAGTAGAAACAAATAGCATTGCAACAAATGTATGGTCACTAAAAATTTGTCTCCATACCCAGAAGAAAAATCACTTGTACTCCTAGAAAGGAAGAGCCTTTTCAACTCTACTTCATGTCCTTTTCCTTCATCCAGCTATCAGAAAGCAGGGCTTTCTAAATCAGAACACAAACCCACAGGCAGACAGAAAGTTTCACTTGAGATGAGGAAGTAACTCTTCCTAACATTATTTAAATTAGATCATCTATACTACAGACCACACACGCAAAAAACACCAAACATGTGGAAAATTCTGGCATGAGACATAACTGCAAACAGAAGAACGACACCCAAAGAACATAGAATTAGCACCAAAAACAAAAGAAAACTTTAAGCGCATTATTCTCTAAGAGATCTGTAAAACAATCACATTCATAAATTTAAAAAGAGCAGACTATTAAAAAAAATAAACAATGTTAATCTTGTCAGTTAACACAGATTACTTAGAATCAATAGACAATCTAAAGTGCAAAATGCATTTTTAGTACTGAAACGGAACTGCAATAATGCTTAAGCGTTGCTAGTCACTTTCTATAAGAAAAAAAAAAAGCATGAAAGAGCCTGGGACATGTTAAGGATAAGAAGCCATTTAGTTTGACTGCACTGGAGGTCATGAGCAGAGAGAGTGGTGGGAGATAGTGTCAGAGTGTAGATTAGGGGATCACCAGGGAGAAACTGAGGTTGTTTCAGGGCTGACGAAGAGTCAGTGACTGAGAAACACAGCAACAGCGGGAACAGGTACAAGGCAGCTGACCATGTAAGACTTGGCTGCCTTTATCTTCCTCTCACTCTGATGAGAGCTAATCCCAAGAGAACCCACAAATACAACAGAAAACATCTGGCTGGATATTCGAGTGTAGGAGCAAGAACAAACTGTTTCCTAGCAGCTGCCGTTCTCTGCAGGAAAGGAGCTAAGGATCCCAGGAAGCTGCCTGACCCACACTGGAAGGACCACTCCCATCCTTGGCTAAGTAACACTTGACGGTAAGGAGCTAACTAGCACAGGTAACAGTGCTCACCTGTCTTCCAAAGGAATCCCATTCTGCAGTATTCCTGCTTCCATAAACACACACCCTATCCAAGCTAGACTTTTTAAAATCTGTTTTTGTTAAAATTCTCTTGGCGTAGTGCATCAGTGGGGGAGATTTATGTTAGGATAACTGCTAGAGTTCTGTGGCTAATAGAGGTGGCATTTACACTTGTCATTGGTGAACAGTAATGATGCTGTGCTGGCAAATGTTTAACAACTGGCTGAATAGGGGGAAAGCCTTGATTTGTAGCATTTGCCCATTTTTATGGTACAAATTCTCCCACCACTGCCAATTTCAAGCTACCAGTGTAACACCACCACATGTGACATTGGGAAGAGGTGCATAGGTCACATCCAATGCCCCAGTGCATGCAGTGCTATCACTCCCACAGTAACATTTGTCCTTCTAAAGCAAGCCCCACTACTCGCTGGGACTTTTCTGACCCTGTTTTGGATTTATCTTTCACCTTGTTGAAAATTAGTCAGCTTCTTGCTGACACACTTTGAAACTTACTTGCTTAATACCATTCCCACTGAAAGGAAACATAATCATTTAAATGAGCATTTAGGTGAGAATATGAATAAATGTCTAAGAGAGTGGTCCACACCAAACTCAGTTCAGAAACCTACTAAAAAGACACAAAACAGGAGGGAAAAAATCCCTCTCTGCTTCTGAAAAGCTGGAGACAAATCTGGACTCTATTCCACTATTTTCCCAGAGCTAGAAAGAAAGTAACTAGTTCATAAATTCCATCAGGAGCTTGGGGATTTTTGATGTAATGAGTTTTACAGTTTCAGAGGAGAATGCTTTGCTAATAATTATGTAACAGTAATTAAATCTGAAAAAGGCTCTACTCTAACTATGTTGATTTATTGCAGCTCCTACAAAGTACTCCTCGAGCGTGCATTGGAGTGTGGGCTGCCTCCCTCCAGTTTTCTTTAAATTCTCACAGAGCACTGGGTCACAGATGGTCTGAGCTGCTATATTTTCCCTATTAAATTCCTAATAATCTTTTTCTGAGGCTGAGTCATGGAAGCCTGGGGATTTCTCATTTTAATTAGAAGGTTTAAGGAGCTAACTCTGTTTGAAATTTTCTCCTAGGAGGGATGGGTGCAGGTGATCCCATTCAGAAGAATGACACAGTACGGGGGCCACGACCACATTTCCATATTAGATTGCAGCTTGTTTGGCTCAACTCCTGTTTCTGAGGTTGATGATGCATTGTCTGAATTTGAAGAATAAACTTCGGAAAACAGGATTATTCGAATATTATTCTTTTTGGGGACATTTTTGGCATTTGCTTCCCATTTCTACTTTGTATAGAGAGAAGTGATTCAGGAATGTGAATTATTTATTATTCCAAAAGAAGTTTAAATCATATTGATTTGAGCTACAGTCACCAGGGAGGAGATTTGGGGACCATTTGTCCTTCTTTATCCCTATTGTTTTCTTCCTTTAGCTCCCTCTGACTTAATTTCTAAATCTCCCAAATTCTGAGACAGGCTCATATTAATTACGATCTTCAGTTTTACTAGCAGAAGAATGTAAAAATGTATATGAATGAACAGAACACAATATTTAGAGTAATACCTACAATTTGTTGAGTAATCAGAGAGTAGCCTGCGGGATGAACCCTGGGGCTGGGATAAAATTATCTTTTAGAGTTTACCAATGAGTTTGATCATTTGTAGGAAACCTGTTAGGTAAAATGGAGTATATGGTGCTAGGCACAATTCTCTTGCTATTATAATGTACAAAAAAGAAAATGCTTCTAATAGGACAGCTGCTCAAGTTTCGCCTCCCCCAGTCACAGAGCTGGTTTCTCCGCTTTTGTAAAATAATGAGCACCTCATGCTTTGAATGTGGCACAATCCAGAGAAGAAGTCAAACTGAACTGTGGCTACCTTTGCAACCCCCTGTAGTTTTAACAGAAGCACGTCTTTCAGAACTGGCAGCAACTGCATTTTTATAAATCCAAAAAGTGTAAGCAGCATGGATGCATCATTTAAAAAATCAATTTTGTAAATGTGGGATTCTGGCTTTTTAGTTAATTGTACCCCAAGAAGAATTTTCCCCCTTTCATATGCTGTCTGTATGCTAAAATTCTCTGGCTCCTTCAGTTTCAGTGAATTGAGTCATTTCAAGGTTTTAGAAGTATCCTTAGTAAGGTATTACTAATCTTCAATGATTATTTTCTTGGCTTCCTATTTTTCATACATTTCTCAGAAAAGACTTTAGTCTTTAGTTACAATTTAAAATATCAGTATAAAATATTTATATTTTAAATACTCTATATATGGAATATAAAATATGTAAATATATATATGTCCCACTGTTAGGCTGTGTGACGTTTGCCATGTGTATAATGGAAATGAAATTGCAAAAGAATGTAATAGTTTCCACACTAAATTCTGCGTTACATCAGAAGGTTAAAAAAAGGAGACACATGTGCAGCTTAAGAATATTATACTAAAAACAATTTTAGTAAAAAATTCTTTTAAGGTATTTAAGGCTTTTCAATCTGTAAGCTCAAGCTGATGTTTCTCGAATGTACTGGCTACAGCCATATGTTTAGCGGTTTCATTCGTAAAATGTGTGGACAAGTGGCTGAGGGCTGCCAGACTGCCGCTGTGTGAGCAGGCTGGCCTGTGTGATGGGTGTGGATGATACCATGATCGCATGGAAAGCCACCCACAGCCCACCATTGTGTGCGGATCCAACCAGGTTCACTCCTAAAGGCCAGATTGAGGGAAGAGAGAGCAACCTTTTCATATCCCGTTCACAAAATGGCTGGCTAGGAGAGTCAGTCCTGTAAGAAATGGTTAAGTGACAATGTATGTGGGTGTAGGGACCTAGAAAAAAATCTCAAGTTGTGTAGGTTTATTCAAGTTCTTAGATGAAAGACAAAAGCTTTGTCTGAAACTTCCAGATCTCCTTGTACCACACTTCATTAAGTTAGGGAACATTCAGTCAGGGGAACAGTTAAGGGCTATGGCTGCAGCCAGGTTCTTGAAGGAGTTAAACAAGAAAACATATCAGACTTCTGATTAATGGCCAGGGACATTCCAAGCTGCTTTGCCTGCCTCAGCAGTACATGGCTGGTGCAGTGGGGTAATATCTAATAACTAATCTTTGACACAAGAATTAAGTCATTTTGCAAGAAAGCAGATCATTAGAAGCCAAATTGAATTATAAGTAATACTATCTCTGTGGAGGATTGTAAATTAATTGGTTTTTAACAATAACATTTCTGTATTTTATTAAAGTAGCGTAAGAACTCAGTGAAGAAACGAATGTAGCCGATAAACAGGCCAGGTGCTGGTGATGCAAATGAAATAGATGACAGATGGTGAGTAGCACGCTCACTCACTGTGTGTGTATAATGGATAGAGGTAATCAAATTCCTTTGTGAATTGGCGACTTTCTTTACATCAAGAACTTTAACACAGGCTGGCGTACACTCCTCTCCACCCCCTGCCCCTCAGCTTGCACATGTGCACGCACGCACACACCCCTCTGCTTACAAGCACGTCCATCCTCATTATAGCCTATGCTACTATCAGAAAGATAGACCATTCTATTATTTACATAACAGCACACACAAACATCATTTCACCAAATCAACCTGTATACACTAAACAACAGATTTCTCTGATGAGAACACCTCACTGAGGAAACAAAGCAACCTGTTTAAAGATGTTTCATTCAGTAAGACAAGTGATACTTAGACCAAAACACTGGGCTTCAGTGAAAAAGAATTGCCTTTGGCTATTACATTGAGTTTTCCACTGTTCCACTGGCATCTTTAAAAAGTGATGAGCATTCTGATGGGTCTCCTTTTCACCCCCAAATCATGGTTTTGGAGTCTCAAAACCCAAGGAAAATGCTGATCCAAGTCAACCATTAATAGATTCTATGCAAACTGACTTTTCTACTCCCCACTCTGGTATGAAAGAGATTGCTTTATTTTACTGCTGCCTCTGATAAAGGGAAAAGTGTATTCAGCAAATCCAAGGACACAAATTCACATCCCGTTTGGAATCCAGAAAAGAATTCCACCCAGGGTCATAACATATGAAGATACAACTCTCCGAGAATTACCTTGTGCCTGTTCAAATCTACATTTCCAGTCCTTTATTGTTATCTTAGCTTCATTTCCATCTAACTATTCACTGGACATTTCCACTTGGACGTTTAGATATTACTTTAGTATCAGTATGTCCAATATTATACTTATGTCGTTCTTGCCAAAACCAGGATCACATGGATAGTCTCCTTCCTCTGACCCCCCTTTTCCTTGGACTTGAAATTCTGGAGTTAACCTTGATGCTTCTCTTCTTTATACTTCATGTGCAGTCAAAACACATAAGCTGTTCAACTTTTCTTCTAAACCGGCGTAATAATTATTATTTCGTCTCCAGTCCCATTTCTAGGTTCTGCACTGGGCATCGTGGCTGGGCCACTTCCTCAACCTCCTGTGTGGTTTCCTCACTCTGCCTCTGGCGTCTTCAGTGCTCCCTGTTCCTCTTCAGACAAAACATCCCTTCCCACTGTTTTCAAGGCTTTGTCTTTCCTACCTCACTCAGTCCTCCACTGGCCCTCATACTTCTCCAGCCAGATTCACTTCCCACAGGCTCTTCAAGCACATCATTTGCTCCATGTTGGGGGAGTCAGTCTCCCAGGCTGTGCAGTGCCCTGTTTGTTCCAGACTAATCACCCATGATCCGTGCAGCCCCCATGTCATGTTTCTTCAACCTCAGGACCTTCAGGCATGCTGTTTCCTTGAAATGTCCCCATCCCTTTCCTCCTCCCTAACCTTATAGAGGCCTGCTCAAGCTCCCTCCTCTGTGAAGATTTCCCTAACCACTGTCTCATAACCTCACAGTCAGGGACCTATTATTTAGTCCTTCTCAATCATTTGCAACTTTGTTCTCTGGTTGCTTCATATGTGATCATTGAGTGTGCCCAGATACACCAGGAGTCTGCTGAGATGAGGGCTGCATGTTACACACATCTGTGCCTATTGCTACTGGCAAAAACCGCCGGGTGCCTTTAAGCCATTGTGCCTGCTTTCTCACTGCACAGCAGGTACCAGGCAAAGAGGCCTCTAGCATTTTTACTCTTCAGGAACATTTCATCATCTTGACTCAAACCCTTACCCTTCTTCCCGTTCCCTGGAAATTTGATTCTCACCATGGTCCTCTCTGACTGCCTGCCTTCTTTGACTTCTGACTGAGAGCCTTGTCTTACTTGTAAGCCACTTTTCTCTCCTTGGCCCTGGGGCTCGTAATGGGGCTCAAACCAACCATTATTCTTCTCCCTTTAAGGAATGTTCTCAATTGATCTGCTCTCATAATACTGAGCAATGTAGTAAGGATCTAACTAACGTATATTCAGTGATGGACTATTTAAGGGAGAATACATTTTTCTGTACTTTTTGAGTTATGGCACAAATTTACCAGATCATTCTAAGTTATACTTTATTTGCCCTTTCTTTATACATACATGTGCCTACCAGAACACCTCCACACACCAGGCCCTAAATTAGATTCCAAGGAGTTAAAACGGCATTTGCATTGCAGGATTCTGTGCTTAGGGCAGCACAAAGCACTAGAGTTTGGTCTGGTGGTGCTAATTTTGTGTTGACTTTTCCTAAGGGAATAGTGTGCCTTTGGACTGTTTCTGATTTCCTATTAGATGGCATTAAAGGAAGTGTATTATATCCTGAACCTAAAAGGATCAGCTCTTTAATAAACTAAATTGACCTTTCTGCTTTTTTCCCCTAGGGAATTAGGGTCTTCCTCCTTGCCCTGAAGCCCCCTTTTTTCCCTGGCAACAAATTGATTTTGTGGCTGTTTTGTTTGGCTTTTTTACATGGCAACCACATATATGGTAAAGAGTAATGACCAAAAGTCAAACTCCTGGGCAACTGGGGATAGCCAGATGAGACAATAAATATAATTTGTTGAATTACTGAGGTAGCTCCTGTTCTGCTGGTTGTGTGTTCAGCTTCAACATCTTGGCAAAGAGATGATGTCATCAGAGTCATAAGGCAAGTGGCAGACCACCTGTTA
Organism: Cacajao melanocephalus; assembly: GCA_963573385.1. NCBI lineage: Eukaryota > Metazoa > Chordata > Mammalia > Primates > Pitheciidae > Cacajao > Cacajao melanocephalus. The sequence goes on along the minus strand of CAUYLG010038201.1, from coordinate 47,442 downwards.
AGTGTCCAGTCACAAGTTAAATCCAGGGGCCCTGAGTTTGTGAACATTCCCCTTTATTTTTTATTTTTTGAAACAGAGTCTCACTTTCTCACTCAGGCTGGAGTGCAGTAATTCAGTGACAGCTCACTGCAGCCCTGACCTTCTGGCTCAAGTGATACTCCCACCTCAGCCCCACCCAAGTAGCTGTGACTACAGGTGCACACCACCATGCCTGGCTAATTTTTTGGTATTTTTTTTTAATAGAGATTGTGTTTTACCATGTTGCCCAGACCCTTTAATTCTCATAATTCCCATTTGAAGCTCTACGCTTTTCAACAAAAAGCTTTGTATTACCAAAGCTCCACAAGACTTGATGTTTTAGTCCCTACCTGCAACCCTGAATTTATCATGGTACAAACTTCTTAAAATTTACAGGCTTGCAACGCACCAACCATTCCAGCCCTAACAATTCCTTAGCATGAATGAGCTTTATAAATATTCTAAATGAAAGAGGGACTGGTACACATGTATAAGAGCAGCTGATATATTGGGAAATAAAGGAGTGCTTTGACTATTCAGAACTTAAATCACCTTTCTTATGACCAATAGAAACCTAGATTCTGACTGATTGCAGCAGTAATACTCAGAATTAGCACACTGAGCTCTTGCTGAAAATTAAATTTACTTATATCCCCTAGATTTCCTCCCTCTCTGACAATTTTGGTCTTTCTTTTGCACAGGAGAAATTGGTCAACTGAGTTCCAGAGCCTCGCCTTCCTAAATGCATCTGTAAACAGCTGCAGCTCCCTATTCAATATTGGCTGCAGCTGCCATAATACCCCAGAAGGACAGCCAAATGGAGAGAGTTCCCCTTAATTGCCTTGCCACCCCCGAATGAATTTATGTTTTGTTTTTAAGTAACATTTTGTTGCATTTGCATTACTGAAATTACCAGGTTACAGTAAACTATAATCCCAAATCAATGTCCCCCCAAAGAAACCAGACGTGAACTTTATCACCAACAACAAATTCAATTTTCACATTACCTACTGACAATGAAGCTTGTGCCAGCAACACTTGCAGATTCTGGAGAAGTCCTCCAAACCAGAGGAAAGTCACAAATCTTAGGTTTTAATGTCTCATCATTTGGCTTTTAACTATTGGTTTTCAGCTACAGGTGAAAACCAATCTTGACATCTTTTGCTTTTGTTTCTAAAATTGCATGACATGACACGTAAAGATATTCTCAATTAGAATCTTCACACATTGCTGGTGGGAATGCAAAATGGTGTGCAGCTACAGTGGAAAACAGTTTGGCAAATTTCTCAAAAAGTTAAATATAGAATTATCACATAATCAACCAATTCTATTCCTAGGTATACATACCCAAAATAATTGAAAACAGGGATTTAAACACATACACCAATGTTCATTAACAGCATTATTCATAGTGGCCAAAGTGTTCACTGACAGATAAATGGATAAATAAAATATGGTATAGACATACACTGTGCCATAAAATGGAATATTACTTAACCATAAAAAGGAAGGAAATTATGAGACATAATACAACATGGATGAACCTTGAAAATGTTAGGCTAAGTGAAATAAGCCAACACAAAAGAAGACTGTAAGATTCCGCCTAATATGAAGTATTTAAAAAGAGCAAATTCATAGAGACAGGAAGGAGAATAAAGGTTACCAGGGGCCAAAGGGATGGGACAATGGGGAGTTACTGTTTATGAGTACCGAGTTTCTAAGATGACAAAAAAGTTCTGGAAATAGGGAGTGGCGAAGGGTATACAACATGGCAAACGTACTCAATGGTGCTGAATTGGAGACTCAAAAATGGTTAAAATGGTAAATGTTATGTTTTGTATACGTTAACATGATAAAAATGTTACCCCTAACAGTCCGGAGTTTAAAGTTGTGTTATATATTTTGATATGAATTCTAATTGAGAAATAAAATGGGTCAAAGTAAAAGGTTCAAGGCAACAAAGCATTTTATCTACAAATTTCTAAAGTCTCTATCAAAGATGAAACCAGAAAGAGCACTCAGCTCTATAACAATATGAGAGATGCCTATGGAAAATATATGCTACCTCTTGTATAAAAACGAAAAGAAAAAAACTCAATTTGATTTTGTCTATCAATGACAGATGATCTCTACTCACCTCATGGAAAACCAAGTGGAAAACAGTTTGTCCAGGAAACAATTTGTTCCCACTCCTTCTCACTTCCATTGTACTTCATTCCTCGGTGTTGGGAGAGGAATTCTAAGCCCTAAGGAAGTTTAGAATTATCTCATGAAGCGCACAGTTCCACCGCTTAAAAACTGTACCCATTCTATGCGGAAGGCTATTTACCTGTTCTGCCCACTTTAAGGTATTTTGACAAGTAACAGTTGTTAATGCAGGTAACTAAACCAGGCCCACCTGAATTCTTTAGCTTGCGGCTTTAGAACAGTGGTTCTCAGACTTCAGCTGCATCCAAGTCATCCAGAGGGTTGTTAAAAAGCAGAGCCACTGGGCCCCACCTGCAGATGTTTCTGATTAAGTGGGTCTAGCGTGGGGTTAGGAAATAAGCATTCTAACCAGTGTTCAGGTAGAAGCGCAAGCTGTTGGCTCAGGGATTGCACATTGAGAACCACTGCTTTAGAAACATAACTCAGGAATACAGAAGACTAAAGTCAAATGACAGGATGGATTCTCTAACTAAGTACATACATGGGCATGATAGAAATAATGAACAATTTAAATTTTAGCATGGGCAGAGGATTAACTACTTACCTTAGACTTTAGGATTAAAACTTATGATAAAAAGAAGGGTATTTCTGATCTGGTCCTTTTTTTGTGTTTGTTTTCCATAACAATCTTTTTTTTTTTTTTTTTTTCTTTTGAGAAAGAGTCTCTCTCGGTCACACAGGCTGAAGTATAATGGTGTGACCTCGGCTCACTGCAACCTCCACCTCCTGGGTTCAAGCAACTCTCCTGCCTCAGCCTCTGGAGTAGCTGGGATTACAGTCACATGCCACCACGCCTAGTTAATTTTTGTATTTTTAATAGAGACAGGGTTTCACCATGTTGGCCAGGCTGGTCTCAGACCCCTGACCTCAAGTGATCCACCTGCCTTGGCTTCCCATAATGCTGGGATTACAGGTGTGAGCCACTGCACCCGGCCCCTTAACTATCTAATACAATATTTGATATATTCTCCAGAATATCTGTAACCTATGTAAATTACACAGAAAAATTATACAAACACCTGTGACCACTTCCCAGCCAAGAACCAGAACATAATCAACAACTTACATCTACCTATGTGCTTTTTTTCCTCTCCCATTCCAAGTCTGGTTCCTCATTAAAAGGTAACCACTATCCTATTTTTATATATTTTTTTAACTTCCTTTTGCACATTTTTGAGATTTATAAAAATGCCACTATACTATATATAGTTCCAAGTACTGTTCCAGGCAGGATTTCCTTCTAGACATTTCTCAGCAAATTTACATATTTTTCTGAATCCCAAATTCTGAGAAAAGTCAGTCACAAAAAAAAATTTCTTTAAATGAGGAAAAGTACTAGAATTAGTACCTAGAGTTGATACTGCTTTGAAGGAAACTAACCGAGGTCAAGTCGAAAGCAAAAGCAAGAAGAATTGGAAAATGGAATAAAATATTAAGATTGGATTTTCTAGGAACCAGGACAGTAGTGTCATGGAGAGAAGCATCGTGATCTGATCAAGTCAGCCTTGCTTCTAGCAGTTCTTTAGAAGTGTGTATTCCTGGTCCTGTCTGCTCCTAATAGTGAATCATTCTCACAAATAAAACAAATATTAATGAGTTTGTAGAAATGCTATACTTTCTATAAATCCTTTGAATGGTGTTTCAAGGAATAACAAGTTCTGAATGCAAGATCAGTTCTTAACGTGAACACATGGACACAGGGAGGGGAACAACCCACACTGGGGCCTGCTTACAGGGGTGGAAAGGGAGAGCATCAGAATAAATAGCTAATGCGTGCTGGATTTAATACCTAGGTAAGGTTTTAAGGAGTGAGCCACCATGACTGGCCCCTTAACTATATTTCTAATGTAATATTTGATATATTCAAATATATCTTAATACCTAGGTAAGGCATTACCTAGGTATTAAGCCCCGTATGCATTAGCTATTTATGGGTTGATAGGTGCAGCAAATCACTAGGGCACACATTTACCTACCCAGCAAACCTGCACATGTACCCCAGAACTTAAAATATGATAAAATATCAGTTCTTAACTAGTTTCATCATGTGATTCCATGAAGTGCTATTACATTACTGGGGGATTGAATGTTAAATTATTGCAATGCTATACATAATGTCCACTGGTGTTTTCCATTGTTTGGATATTTGCTGTAGGCTATAATTCTTGATAAATACTACTAAACAGCATATTTTATTTACTAAACAAACATTTTAGATATCCATAATAACAAAATATGAAATAAAAAATGAAGAGTTGGCAGTATTTTAAGAATAACTATAATTTCAGGAATTTCTGAGAATTCTTGGAAATTCTGAATTCTCATTCCTGAATCCCAGAGTTTACTATAAGAATTTGAAAACAATGAGAAACTTGCTTTTTTCACTATATATTTATAATTCTAAATTATACCAATGTTGTTTAATAAATGTACTTTATTTTCCCTGCAATATAATATTCTGCTAGGTTAATATACTACAGTTGATGTATCCAAACTGTCAATAGTCATCTGGGATATTTTCCTTACTTTTATGAATATGAAGATTTCTGCTATAAATCATTTTTCTGGCACATATTTCTTGCTACATTTGTGTAAGAGATGATTTCTCTAGGGAATACAACTTTTTAAGATAATGACAAATTTACTTCCAAAGTGATTGTACACATTTATTATTTGCTACCATTATACAAGAGATCGTGCTGCTATGCATCCTCTCTGACACGATATTAGTAGACATCGTTTCTCGTTATAAAATTTCCAATCTTTATTGTAAAATCAAAACAGAGGCAAGCCATGAAGAATCCCAGTGCTAGTTGAAGAGTAGAATGTTGAGAGAGTATCCAATAAGTTCTTTAACAGAACAATAAGACACAAATATATTAGGCAATTGATAAAGCAAACACAATGTCATTACAGATATTAAGTAAATATAATAGTTCATTCTTGTCCAAAACACATCTGCGAAACTAAGAAACTTACAGCTCATCTGCAAGAGATTTTATCACCTTTCTTTGTCAAAAGTAAATAAACATAAGACCAGATTCCCATTTGGATACACTAAAATCACTAAGTTGCCATACAGTATATAAAAATTCATTATATGAAATTTCAAAATAAATATTTGATTGCTATAGTTTACAATACTATATGTAATTATACATATGTTAGTCTTATGTATATTACACTGGAAACTTTACATTGTAAATGTTAGAAATAGAACTGCCACAAAGGGAGTTAATTGTAACACATTATGTGCAGTGTACTGGGTGCAGGTATGGCTGTTATTAAGGTGTCAGCCAAGCCTAGGGTATCATCTAAAGACTCAGCGAGGGAAGGATCTGCTTCCAAGCCCATGTGGTTGTTGGTAGAATTCATTCCCTCATGGGCTGTTGGTCTGAGGGTCTCAGTTCCTTGCTGACTCTTGGCCAAAGCCTAGCTTCTGTTCCTTGCCAGGTGGATCTCTTCAACATGGTAGCTTGCTTCATCAAAGCATGTAAGCCAAGAAAGCAAAAGAGAGAATCAGATAGCAAGATCATGAGACTTGATAAGACAATCACAAAAGTGACATCCTATTCTCTTTTCTATATTGATAGTACAAATAAACAAGCTGTTAGGCATCCTAATTTTGCCAAACAAATTGGTGAACAATATCTCATTGTGATAGTAATTTGCATCTCCCTGATTACTAATGAGGCCAAGTATCCTCTAATAGCTTTATTCACCATTTTTCATTTTTTGTAAAATGCTTTTTAATGTGATTTTTCCTTTTTTCTCAAAGGTTTGTAGAAATACATACATAAACAAATAATATTACTTTGTTAATTAAATGTGTTACATATTTCTGGATATATGACATATTTCTACTTTATATTGTTTATGAATAAATTTTTAATTTTAATGTAGACACTATTTTTGTGCTTTAACTAAAAAATTCTTTCCTATACTGAGGTCAAAAACATAATGTTAGATTTATTCTTTGTGCTTTTCATACATATATAAATTCAATATTGGTTTTTGTACATGGAATGAAGTAGTATTTATCTTCATTTTTTTTTCCAAAAATCATTCTCCAACCATTTATTGAATGAAATGCTCTGTCCTTTCCCCAACATCTAAAACACTCCTCCATGATATATCAAAACTCAGTGTGTATGTGGATCTATTTCTGGACTCCCTCATCTGTCCAATTACTGTTTGTCTATTCCTGTATCAATTCTATACTGTCTTAATTACATAGTTTTATAATAAATCTTGCTATCAAGAACAGTAAGATTTTCTTCCCATCTCCTATAATATTTTGATTATTCCTGACTCTATGGTCTTTCATATAAATTTTAGAATCAACCTCTCAGATTTCATGAAAAATCCTCTTAAGAGTTAGATTGGAAATTAATTTGATTTATTTGGAAATAATTGGCATTGGTACTATATTGGGTCATCCTATCTATGAACATGGACTACCTCACTATTTACTTGGCTTTGTTTAGTGCATCTTACCAAAGTTTTACAATTTTCTTCATATAGGACATGCATACATTGTGTTAGGTTTATTAAGTGCCTTATAGTTTGCTGTGGTTATTAATATACATCAAACCATTTTTCTTTAAAACTTTTTAAACTGTGGTTAGAATTTATTATTTTTACATTTTCCCTCAGTAAAAGCAAGCCGCCATGTTGTGAGCTGAGCTGCCCTGTGAAAAGTTAAGGAACTGAGGCCTCTAGCCAATAGCCAGGAAGAAACTGAGGCCTGTCCAGAACCAGTGAGTTAGCTCGGAAAAGGATCCTACCTGGGTTGAGTTTTGACATGACTACACTCTTGTGAGAGACCCTGAGCCAGAGGACCCAGTTAAGCTCTCCTGGATTCCTGACCTATAGAAACTGTGATGTAACAATGTTGTTCTAAACTCCTAAATTTTGGGGTAATATGTTATGCAGCAATGGATAACTAATACACATACAATGGAGAAAATGGGGCTAAAGGCATAACATTTCTAGAAAGATTTTGAAACATCACAACTTCAATTATTGTTTTCAATAAGGAGTTAACTCTTACTATTTCAGGCATTAATCAGTTTGGTAGGGAAGGTCCATTTGGTGATAAGAGATGATCAGATGATGGGTAAAAATTAGAAAACACTGCATTACCATTCAAGAAAACACATCTATTAACTTTTAATTAAATCAATAAGCATTTATAAGACACCTACAATTTGTGCAGCAATGTTTTAGATGACAGAATGAAAACAACATAATTAAAAGATAGCCCCTGCCGTTGATTGAACTAGAGTCTATCGATGCATAAACTACTCACTGAGATTATGCAGGGCAGGTTGCAAAGCCATTTTCATTCTTCCAGGCCATCTGGATACCTTGCTCAGAAGCTCCAAATGGACAACACGACTTCTAAAATTTGGTTAGCTTACTTCTAGAAATTAGTTTATGTAATAGGAGGAGCGGCAATTAAACACCAGCATCTGGCAATATCACTGTAAGATGGTAGCATAAGCATAGATGCAAGGGAATCCATTTTCCAGCTTCTTTTAAAAATAACCCTGAAAATACACAAATAGAAGAACATTTGAGACAATCATTAATTAACAAAGACTTCTTGAGCACCCGCTGTGTGCTAGGGACTGTGTTATGTGCAGCATAACAGGAGAGAATGAATTAGACATGGTCCCTGTCTCCACTCAGTTTATCTTGTGGTGAAAGATACACAAATAAATTATAACCACATAGGATGATGCATCCGATGAGGGAAATTATAGCATGGTGAGGATCACCTCCCTGCAGTTTAATTTATGCTGTGACCTGAAGGAAGAAGAGAATGAAAACATTACTAGTGGAGGAAGCAGCATTCCCAAGGCCTGGAGATGAAGAATTTGGCCTTCAAATTACAAAAAGAGCAGTGTGGCTGGAGCGTTGGGAGTATGCTGGAGGGGAGAGTGAACAGAGCTCTGTAGCCAGCTGAGAATGCTGTATGTTATGTGAAATGCCATAGGAAGCCTCTGAAGGAATGTAATTAGGGGAGTGACCTGGTCTGATTTACACTGTTAATAGATCACTCTAACTACTGTGTGGATAGGAAAAGGTCGGGAGAACAGCAGTGGAAGCTGGCACTGACCTCTGGATTTCGTAATCAACTGTCCCTTGTGTCTGTCCTGTATTTCTCTGATATTTGCTCCCATTATGTTCTGCTTCTTGTTCTTTTCTTCCACATTCTAAAAAGATTGACAGAATTCATCTTCCGACGTGCCATTTCAGTTTTCTGAAGTACCCCATTTTCTGTCTCTATTACAGTTGAAAATTGTTCAATTGTGCTTTTTGTCTTAACACAGACTTTTCAAATCTCAAAACTGCATTTTCTTCACATCTGTTTTATCTAGTTCCATGGGTGCAAGATACCTTTTGTCTTTTAAAAACAGTATTTTTATTTTTTTCCCTTATTTACAAAATGTAGGCATCTTCACATTTGGAAAAAATAGAAAGTGCAGACAAGCAAAAGGAAGAAAATGAAAATATAGCTTTAATTGCACACTTCACAGATCATTAGTGTGTGCATATGTGATTGTAAGTTTTGCCCCCTTTTATTGCCTATCTTCTTTCACTTAAAATACATCATGAAAATCTTTCCATATGAACATTCATCTCCAACATGTTTTAAAGCAGAACTATGTTTGTGTGTCTATGCTTGTCATTTCAAGCAATATCTTCTTTCCCTACTTATCCTTGAAATGTCTCTGTTCCCAGGGATCTTTTGGAGGCCCTTCCTTCTTTTTACTTTATGTAATGTCCTTGAGAGAGTTTATCTATTCTCACGGCTTCAAAGATCACTTCAAATAAATGATGCAAATCACTAAACTACACTTCTAGCCCAAATCGTTTTCTACTTAACTTCAGATGCATACTTAGCCAAATACATAATATATCCATTAGATATCAGACAGTACTGTTTCTCAAATGGTAATGTATATTAAAATCATCTGAGAGCTTCTTAAAAGACAGATTGCTGGGCTCTGCCCCCAGCATTTTTGGTTTAATTCCCCTAAGATGAAACCCAAAGATCTGCTTTCCTACCTGGTTCCTAGGTGATGCCGATACTGCCATGGGGACCTCACTTTGAGAACCACTGTCCTATAGCGACCTCAAATGCAGAATACTCTAAGTAGTAATCACTCTCTTTATCCCCAAAGCCTCTCTCCTTTACTTTTAACATTTTATTATAGAGTGAAATTCAAATAGAAAGGTGTTCATACCACATGTATTCTACTCAGTGTATATTTCGTAAAGTGAACATTCATGTGTAAGCAGTACCTAGATCAAGAAACAGAACACTGCCAGTGCCCTCAGCAGCCACTTCATGGCCTATTACTGTTGCTACCCCTGTCGACCAAACTGATTTCAGACTCCATAGCTCGGTTTTGGCTAGTGCTGTGCTTATGGAAACTGCACTGGACACTGTGGCTTATTTGTGTCTACCTACCTTCACGCACCCTGTTATTGCACTGCAGTGTCCATTTCACCCTCACTTGTGTCTGTCAGTCACATAGCTAGAAAGGTTAGGCACATTCTAGTCTCCCCACTTTCACATCCAATCTAGGACCAGGTCTAGCAACTCTAACTTCTAGTTACGTTTTCTACTCATCTCTATAATTAAAGTCTCAAAAAGGATTCTTATCACCTCTTATGGGACCATTAAGATATTCTCTCAACCTGTTTTCCTGCCCCCTTTCTCTTGGTTCATCCACTTTGGTGCCAATTTGGTCATTTAAGATGGAAACTTGACACACGCCTTTACTTCAAAGTAAAAATCAAGAACCAGGTTTTCAAACTCCACCACTTCTTTTTCTTCGTGCAGTTTTATTCTTTCTTTCGGTAGATGGAGATTCTCCACAGGGCAGAAAGTTAAGTTGATTGCAAGCTAAAACCTTTACGTCTCTCTTCCTCCTCTACTTAGGAGGACTGACTTGCATCCTTTAGTTCCGTTTAAAAAAGAAAAAAATCCCAAAGAAGAATTTTGATGAATTCAGCCTGGCTCAGGTGACCAACCGTGAGGATCAAGGCCTAAAACCACAGGCACAACCACAGGGGAGCCGTAGCAGGAGTGGCATCCCCAATGCCTGCAACCCCCACTGAGACCTATACCACCCCATGTGATTGGAGTTCCTAAAAGCTGAATTTGACTAGACAGAGAGAAACAACATCCAAAAATAATAGGAAAGATGAGGAAAAACATGAATCATCAGATCTAAAAGGTCCTGGGCAAGAATGTTGAAACCACACTTTAGCCATGTCATGATGATGTTTCCAAATTCCAAGGATAAATAACAAGTAAACCGGAGGAGCACTGGACTAAATACTGGGAAAAGTTAACAGGAAACAGAAATTTTATATTAGAATTCCGTACTCAGATGATTACTCATATAAGAAAGAAAGTATGACATTTTTGGACATTCAAAGACTGAAAATATGCCACCTATATCCATTTTTGGTGAATTTAAAAAAAAAGCACTAGTGAAAATCATGTAGTCATTCAACAACAACAAATGACTGAATGTAGAGCTCAAGAGAGGGAAAGTAAAGATACAATAATGAGCAGTATAACCAGTAAAACTTGTAATTATGTCTAAATAATTGTTAGTGGAGTTGTGTATTTTGATACTATTAATAATTACGAAGACTGGGCATGGTGGCTCACACCTGTAATCCCAGCACTTTGGGAAGTCCAGACAGTTGGATCACCTGAGGTCAGGAGTTTGAGACCAGCTTGAACAACATGGTGACACCCCGTCTCTACTAAAAATACAAAAATTAGCCAAGTATGATGGCACACACCCATAGTCCCAGCTACTCAGGAGGCTGATGCAGGAGAATTGCTTGAACCCAGGAGACAGAGGTTGCAGTGGGCGAAGGTCACACCATTACACTCCAGCCTGAGCGACAAGAGTGAAACTCCATCTCAAAAAAAAAATTGACAATAATAATAACAATTAAAAAGTCTTTCTTACTTAGAAGTAGAAGATGTTAAGTGAAGGATACTGAGACTACAATTCTGGGTTATGAAAATGATTGGTGGGAGGGCAGGTAGAAGGTAAGCAAAGCATATTAACGTTCTTTTATTTTTATAGAGATAATGTTGCAAACATTATTACATTCTGGTTGATCAAAGACAAAGTTAACTTCTAATATGTTCGATGCAAAACTAAAATCAAATTAGCAAACAGTAGCCCCAGGGCTAGCTGGCTATTTTTATAAAATCATACTGGAAGCAGGGCTAGGAATAGGGTGAGACAAGTGAGTCAGGGTTTGAAATACCCTGTGATAGGATTCCTGTGATTACTTATTTTTACTTATTTTTCATATATTGTTCATTACGGATTTTCTGCATTGATTTTGATTTTTTTTATATACATTCATGCACCACTTAACAATACATTCTGAGAAATGCATTGCTAGGCAATTTCACAATTGTGCAAACATAGGGTGTACTTACACAAACGAGGTGGTATATCTATTTGTATTTATATATTTTTTTCCTGTCGAAAACCAATGTCCCAGCACCATTACAGGGTATCAATCCTTTTTCCTACTTGACCTGCAGTGGTAATACCAAATACCATATACCAGGTTTCTACTTATACTCCATGATAATCTTATAGGACCACTGTTGTATATGTGGTCTATCATTGACCAAAACTTTGTTATTTGCGGTATGACTTTAATGCATGAAAACAGTATTTATCTTGACTACTGAGTTTTTGTCTCCCTTGTAAGTTTTGCCCTCAAGTTTCCTCATTTTTCTCACTCTTGTGTAAGCCCTACATCAAACTATTTGAAGAAATATTATTTTAAAGCAAATCCTAAACAACATATCATTTCATCCATCAATATTTCAGTATGTATCACTGAAGATAAGGCCTCTCTGTTTAACATAGCCATAATACTATTCTCACACATGGGAGTTTATTATATAATTCTATTTTTGTATATGTTTCACATTTTCTATGTTAAAGAAGTTTTTAAAAAACTTATTTGAGGAAATAAAACAGAGAAACTTGTCCAATCCTTTAAAAAAAAAAAAAACACTAGAGAGTTAAAAGGAAGTAACAACAATACGCATGTACATATACGAATTGGGAGAGAATTGCTAGGCAAAACATATCATATAAATGATAGATACTCTAAATACCTTGATTGACCATTACACTTTTTTTTTTTTTGACACGAGGTCTCACTTTGCAGTGCAGTGGTGCAATCACAGTTCACTGCAGCCTGGAGCTCCTAGGCTCAGGCGATCCTCCCACTTTAGCCTCCCAGGTAGCTGGGACTACAGGTGTGTGCCACCACACCCAACTAATTTTTTGTGCAGTTTGTAGAGACAGGATTTCGCCACGTCACCCAGGTTGGTCTCGAACCCCTGAGCTCAAGTAATCTGCCTGCTTCAGACTCCCAAAGTGCTGGGATTACAGGCATGAACCATCAAGCCTGGCCTTCATTACACATTTTGTGAATGTAACAAAATAGCATATGTACCCCATAAAAATATGCAAGTATTATGTATTAATTTTAAAAAAAGAAAATAGGGAAAAAAGAGTCACCCACAATTCCGCAACCTTGACAAACCCCTGCTATTTCTTGAGATATTTCTTTCGAATAATATATAAAAATAAAACTATAATTATCCTAAAAAAAAAAAGCTAATGAAAGCAATGCAAATGAAATTAGTAAGTTCAGTAAAAAAAAAAAAAAATCAAAAGAAATATTTTCCATTGATGATACAGATATTAGTACTTTTGTACTTGATAAGAAATATCCATTTATGTTTGCAAAAATTTTATTATGTATCAAAGAGATACAGAGATACATCATTTGCCAATTGACATTGCATTAAAATTTATAAAACAATATTAGAAAGACAAAGACATTTAGATAAAAGTTTCAAAGATTTCCATTGCTCTTAAGAGAAAATTAGAAATCCTCTCAACCTCTTTAGCTCTTGCACGATCTGCCCCTAAACGAATTCGCTTTTTGAGCTTTTCTTCCGTGCCCACCACAGACTTTCCCTATGTTCAACTGTGCCAAAAAGCTCCTGAATGGAGCTAGTTCCCTGTGGGGTCACGTCCTCCTGCCAGCTCCCTCCTTAACCTAACCACCTAGTGAGTGATCCTTCCAGGCACGTTCTCAGAGAGGCATCTCTTGGGTTCACAGTAGGATGAATTACTCTATTCTGCATCTCATAGCAATTGTATTCTCCCTCTATGACATTTCTCATACTTTGTAAATATTCAACTTGTAGTTCACCCTCTGTAGACTGTGAGCCACCTGAAGGCAGTGGCTGTGTATTTTTCGCAGCTCTTTAACCAGTGACTAGCATAATGTTCGATACACAGTATATACCCAATAAATTATTTGTTGTTGAATGATTTCAATTAGATGTTTACTATTTAGTCTAATGATTTATTTGCTATTTCTATTCTAGTGCCATAGGATTTTTATTGCAGCCTTTTTAGTATCTATTTATAGCTGATGGAGTAAATGCCTCTTACTAGTTCTTTTCAAAATTCTCTTGACAACTGTCATATATTTAGAACTAGCTTGTCCAGTTCCAAAAACAAGCAAACAGAAAGGACAGTTGGGATTTGGATTGTAATTGCATTATAAGTCTTTATTCATCTGGGGAAGAGCAACATTTGCATTATATTGTTTCCTGCCATGGCCAACCAGGATGCTTTTCCCCTGTAATGATAGCCCCCAGGGTATGTGCACAGCATTCAGTTGGCTGACAAATTTTAGGGACTTCTGCTATCCTCGAGATAGAAGACAGGCAGGGAGTCATGGAGCATTCCTCTTCCGGTACAAATACACAAACATCCTCCAAAAGTGATAAAGTGGTGGAACATTCTCAGGAGGGCTTCAACTTTCTTCATGCTTTGTCCTGGGGGTTCTCTAATTTTACCCAGTCCCTGTGAGCTCTTAGACCTTACGTGATCTTCCCTTTGCTCATACACTAAAGCATCCAAGCAATATCGGCGTCTTGGAATCCAGGCCTACCCTCTAATATTCTAAATGTCCACAGCAGCTAGAGGAAACCAGCATGCTCCACCTTTTCCACCTGAAGTCTTAGTTACAGAGGACTGTAATGGTTCTGAAGTCTGGAGGCAGGCACGTTTTCCTAATAATGGAGATTCTTTAACTCAATTAGCCAGGAAGAAAAGCAATAAAGGAAAGGCAGATGTCTGGCAGTTCTAAGCATTCTGCCTTAGGATGCCTCCAGTAATGAGTAGGGGGAGGGAGCATAGTTTCATAGTTTTCTGCTTCGTTTGAGCTTCTGTGTACTTTATTTTAATATTAGAAATCCAAATGTTTAATAATATCACAACGCCTAACTCCATTTGTCCTGGTCTTATCTTACATCCTTCAGAAAAATTGCATCCACAGTGGAGTCTCATGTCTTAGCCAGGGGTTCGTTTCCAAAACCAGCGTTCTAGGGGACAATTGCTTATAGTCAAAATTATCCTTGAAAATTCTTAAATTGCCCCTCAAGAACAGTATACAGATGTAATCATCTTACAATAAATTCAACACCACTTTTTCTTCCAGTACTAAAATAGGCTGCTGTTTCATAAGTTGCATACCCAGTAAAGGAGTTGGCTTGCAGGAGGGAGATCTATTGCATGAAATATACATAACCTTAAAAAAAACACGCACACACACACAAACACACAGAAACGCGCCGCCTGGAGTAAACGGAATTTAATTTGTATATGCTAAATGGGCATATGACATGACTCCACTATATTCCTTTTTATGTATATTTTGTTTTTTAATCAAATTTATTCACAAGTAGTTTATAGTTTCTGTACCCATTATGAATGAGCTCTTATTTTTTTTTCATTTTAATTTTTTGCTGGTTGTAGCTAGCAGATGGGAAGCTATTGATTCTCATGTGTTTTTTTTTGTACTCCAACAATTAATAACTTCTGTTAGCTTTATTGATAGTTTTAAAACAGATACTCTTGTACTTTGCAGGTATGCAATTATACAACCATATCAGCAGTAAATAATAGTTCTTCTGTTCTCATGTTTACACTGCTCTTTTTGTTTTCTTGTAACACTTGTTTGAAACTTCAAAATATTTTACAACATCATGTTGACAATGGGCATCTTACTATTATTAATCTAATGGTGAAGACCTTAATTATTTTCCCTCATTGTAGTTTTTGCTCTTGGTTCCAGATAAATTATCTACATGATGTTCAAGAAGTTTTCTTATATGCCTTATAATAAATGTAAATTCAATATTTATTTTAAATCATGAATAGCTACTTTTTGTGTAAGAAACTTTAAAAAGGATAGGGTATTCCAAGGGGTGAACTGGTATGTTGATTAAATTAGGTTTGCTTCCCATGCTCTTAAGGTCTCATACACTGAGAGAAGATATTAGAGAACATGAAGGAGTGTGAACCTCCACAATTATGCCCATGTGCTTCCCCGGCTGTGATGAAAAGCACCTATCAGAAGGATCCGGAAATATATTTCAAGTTTCTCATGGTGTAAACTACTCTTAATTTATTTTGAATCACTGGGTGTTTATGCTTTTTAAAAGATCTGGTGACCTGGGTTTACACCACCCAATATTTAGCAGAGTTTTACGGCAAGCCAACTCAGAGTGGATTAACGTCTTTTACACAAAGTTATAAGCTTATCTGGGTTCTGTCTGTGGCACCAACCAGAACACAGCAAGCTGCTGCAATTTCTAGACCCTCAATCTAGTTCTTAAAAATCTACCACACCAGGAGAAAGAGTTCTATCTACCATCTCCCAGTCCTGGTATTTTCTTTTAGTCAGTAACAGCCACCATGAGAACTGAGAAGGTGACAGGAATTCACAAAAACACTGAGTATAACACCATCACTAGGAGAAATAAAACATTACAGACCAAGGGGTTTATGTGCTGCCTGTAAAATCACTTTTACTTACAATCCAAGACCACCCCTCATGCTCAACTTTTTGCCATTGCACATCTCTACTCCATCCACTCCCCAAGGTAGAGCAAGTGACACTGTATGTTTCCCTATCACCAATTACAACCGAATTTATCTGCATATGGCATTTATCCATTTTAATATTATGATCATGAGTCAGGTTTCCAGAATTGTAGCACTGGAAAGTTGTGCCTACACAGTTGTGTGTTAGTTGCATCTGCTCTACTATCTGAACTGCAATTGTGTTCTGGCCTCATGTGAAGCTTACTTTGAAGAATATAAGCACTAAGTAGTCCCTTTTCTAACCCATTCCTCCCAATATTTTCACTGAATTCATGAATAGCATACTCTGTTTTATTGAAACACATTACCTGATAATATTTATTAAAATATTTAGATTTTCTTATGTTAGCCATTAGTTGAATTCTGCCTGTGTATGTGTATAAAGCTAGCAATAAATATTGCCTTCGTCTTAAAATTAGTAGTGTTTCTTAGAATGTTTAGAATCTTATTTACTCATTCTTCTCACTATTACTTATTACATGTTTTCTGGGTGCCAGCTATTGTGCTAGGGAAAATGTTGGTAAAATGTATCCACTTTTCTCCCAAATGGATGATTTGAGATGTTTTGAAAGAGCATAAAATTAAAAGGGCAAACTCAGAATAAACTGTAGCACATACCATAGCATATAACAGACCTTCACCGCAAAGTGAGTTTCAGTGTTCAGAATGACCTTGTTCATAGTCATTTGTAGATCCTGGATTAAATTTAAATTCTTAGCTATTTCAACTGGAAAAAATAAATTTTGTTATTTCTTTTATGTGTTCTTGATATTATACTTAGAATTCCTGATGAGTATATTTGTTTTTAAAGATTACATATAATTCCTAAAAAAAAAAAAAAAAAAAAAAAACCCTATTCTGAGAGGATTTCCATTTCCAGCCAGGATGGAATGAAAGGAACCAGATATAATCCTACATACACAAACACACACACACACACACACACACGCTCCTACCTAAAACAACTAAATATCTGGTCAAGATACCTGAATCAATGATTCTAGGCACTGGACAACACATAGCACAGGACAGTGGTTGTTGAGAGAGGAAAACAAATGAGGTGAGTCACACAGTTACATTAACCAACTTCCCAGAGACAGATTCCAGGCCATGGTGCAGGGAACAGGAAAGCAGGCAGAGGCCCAAACCCTAGATTTGTTGAGGAGCCACTGCTGGTATTCTGGGGAGGCCAGGGTAGCTACAGTTCTTAAGGGAGAATAGGGAGAGAAGAAAGCTGCGTATAGAGACAGCTGTGAAGAATGGCAAAGAAACCCTGGTCGGTCTTCAGCTGCATGGCAAGCAGCACATATGTGTGAAGAAACTACCCAAGATTGAGGAAAGAACCATCTGAAAAGATTAGAGTGAACACTTCTCAAAACTAACAGATTTGAATCCAGCATCACTATTTCCTAGCTGTGTGATCTTGGGCAAATCATTTATGCTCTATGAACCTGTTTCTTCATCAGAAAAGTGGATATATAATACCACTGACATCAGAGAGTTTTTGTGCTAATCAGAAAGAATCAATATTACATAGCATGAGAACTGGCACACAATAATTGCTCAATTAACCAAAAAAAAAAAGGTGTCCCACAAGTAAAATAGAGTAAAATAAAACTAATGGAGGACTTGGAATAATTCATGTTCCCAAAAACAAAAATGGAAAACTGTGTCATGTCATTCGTGAGGCATCGCATGGAATACTCTGAAGGCTATTGGCTTAGTAGTGGAAAAAAAAATAGCCCTAGATTAAATACTGCCCTGATCCTACTTAACAAATCTTAAAATTAAGATTTGAAAGGATAAAATGGTTTCCAAGTAACTTGACTTCGTCCCAAAACAGAGCTTAAGAATAGTTATGAAAACACAAGAACATCCACCACTTACCAAGCTAAAAGCCACAATATCCGGCAACCAGTAACAAATTACTAGGCATGCAAAGAAGCAGGAAAATATGGACCATAATGAGGAGAAAATTAATCAACAGAGACTTTAAAATGTCATAGATGACAAGAGTAGAGAATAACATTAAAACAATTATTATAACTATATTCCATATAGAAAGGAAAGATTGAGCATGTTAAGTAGAGACATATAAGACATAAAGACACAAACAGAACTTCCAACAACTACAATATCTAAGACGAAAATTACATTGAATGAAATTAATAGCAGTTCAGACAATATAAAAGAAAAGATTCATGAATATGAAGACACAGCAATAGAAATTATCCTAAATGAAATACAGAATGAAAAAGACTAGAAGAAATGAACAGAAAATCAATGGGTGTGAGACAACTGGAAATACCCTAATATACACCTAATTGATGTCTCCAGAGGTTAGGATTAGTGATCTGAAAAAAATATTTGAAGAAGTAGTGCTGGCTGAAAATTTTCTAAATTTGATGAAAACTACAACCCCACAGGTTCAACTTCAACAAACTCCAGACACAACCCAAAGAAAACTACATCAAGTAACATTATATTTAAATTACTGGCCAGGCATGGTGGCTCACACCTGTAATGCCAGCACTCTGTGAGGCTGAGGCAGGTAGATCACTTAAAGTCAGGAGTTTAAGACCAGCCTGGCCAACATGGTGAAACCCCATCTCTACCAAAAATATAAAAGTTAGCCAGGTGTGGCACGCGCCTGTAGTCGCAGTTACTCAGGAGGCTGAGGCAGAAGGATCACTTGAACCCAGGAGGCAGAGGTTGCAGTGAGCCAAGATGGTGCCACTATACTCCAGCCTGGGCAACAGAGCAAAACTCTGTCTCAAAAAATAAAAATAAAACATTGCTTAAAACCAGTGATAAAGAGAAATCTAAAAAGTAACCAAAGAGATAAGAATTGCAATGAAAGTCTTCTCAGAAACAATGCAAGCCAGAAGTCAGTGGAGCAACACATTTAACTACTGAAAGAAAAGGAAAAAAAACCCATCAACCTGGAATTCTAATCTCAGCAAAAAGACTTTCAAAAAGGAACACTAAATAAATACTTTGCAGACATACAAAAACTGAAAGAATGTATCACCTGCAGATACGCACCACAAAAAAGATGTTAAAGGAAGTCTTGTGGGCTGATGAAAAATGATCAATGATACCAGATTGAAATCTGATGCTGCACAAAGGAATGAAGAGTAACAGAAATAGTAAACACGTAACTAAATATAAAACACATTTTTGTTACTTTTACGATATCTTTAAAAGAGAACTGATTATTTAAAACAAAAATTAAAATGTGTATTGCGGTGTTTGTAACATACGTACAGGAAAAGTATAGGACAAAAATTATGCATAGGCCAGGATGGAGGGATAGAAAAATACCATTTTAAAGTCCTATAATGCATGAAGTTGTAATCTATAACTGGAAGATAGACTGTGATTAGTGTGAAATGTATACTATAGACACCAAAACATTTACTAAAACAAACAGGTTACAATGAGTGAGCCAATAAAGGAAACAAAATGGAATCATTAAAAAAAAAAATTAATGCAATAAAAAGCAGAAAAGGTAGAAATATGAAACAAACAACAGATGGGACAAATATAATCTATTCTGACAGAATAATTGGAAGTACAAAAGTTAGAAACAAAGGGATTTATCATGGCACTATCTACAATTCAAAACATTGGAAATCACCTATCCAACAATAGGGAAATGGTACAAAGGCAAAAACTGTTGTTTACGAAGAGCATGTCATAACATGAGAAAATACTGGTGTTATGAAGTAAATGGAATTAAAGCAAAATGTAAAATTTTATACTGAACAATAGCTCAACTACAAAAAACCATGATAGGAAAGAAAAAAGTGGGTGGTATGACAATAGTAATTTTTGTCTATGTTTTTTCAATTTTCTATAATAAGCTTATATTCCTTTCATAATCTGAAGATTTCAGATTTAATTTCAAAACTGCAATTAAACTTTAAAATTTTGTCAGGTCCTGTGCTAGACATAGTCACATACTATCTCATGGCTCCCCACAACAATGTTGCAAAAAAGAAATATTTTTCAGTGTTTTCAAATAAGAAAATTGAGGCTCAGGGAGCATTTGCCAGGCACACAGAGCTAATGTGTCAGAATGTTGGCAGTTACTGTTGTTTTCTGCATAGATTTAATTCCTTAATCTGGGTGTTAGAAACCAGGTATGTCTGATTCCAAATACCATGATATGTATTTGTCACAGAACTCATTTTAAAAAGACATGTAATTCTCTTTATTTTGTGTGGTTGTTTTGCAATTTGGGGGATAAACAATATGTAAGATTAGCTGATGTAATTCAATCAGATTTTTAAAAATTGAATTGCCAGATATAAGCTGAACTTGATAAAGTAGAAAAAAAATCATATCTTATAGTTAATAAATACAAAAAAAATGGTAACTATAAAAATTTCAAGTTCTTACAGGCTTTATCTTCTCAGAGAAACACAGATCTTAATTGATTAAAACCATCATTTGCCCAGCAGAATTTAAGACATATTAGAAGACTTTATTCATAGAAACAAATACCAACATGCTGGTTGGAAAGTCCCTATGCTCAGTAGTCTTATAAAATACTGCGCATTAGCATATTGTTGATGTTTTATACATACAGGCATGCATGTTTACTAAATAAGTGTATTGTCAATTTTTATCCTTAATCACAGAGTAATTTATTTACAACAGCATAATTGAAACTGATGCTAAGTACTTCTATTCATAAATGCAGAGAAATCTAGTTTTAAAATATCTCAGTTGCAAACTTGAAAGGATGATCTGTTTCAAAATCGAAAGACCTGGAGAAATTTGCATACTATAAAGAAACTTAAGGCTGGCAAGCACAAGGTATTTATATCATTTATACTTGAATCTTCTTAATATGTTGACTCCTTTAACTAAAGAAATCTGATCTGATGCAAAAAGAAAGCAAGATATTATGTTTTTATTTTTGTTTTTCGGTGCTGGTGACCTGGAGAGCAAACAGTGTTTCTACTGCTCTGGAAGATCTGAAGCTACGAAGATGATTTTCAAAATTAAGGGCAACTCACAGCTGAAAATTATACCTTTGGGCAAAGGGCCAATTCGGGATGCGTTTCTCTCTGATTTGGAGCCGTGCCAAAGTCCCTCGGTCCCATTTGTTCAGTTTTATAGCTAACAAATAAAAAGGAAATACTGAGAATGTAGCTGAAGTGTGGCTGTGTGGAAGTCAGTATTTAAGGTCTTGCTTGAGATGCATGTTAACATGTTAGAGTTGCATGGTAAGAACAAGAATTGTTGGGCATTTTCAAAGGAGCAGAACCTTTCTATGGAAAGAACGCCACTTATTAGTGGAGCGTTCCAGGGGTACCAGACCGCCGGGATTGCGAAAAGAGAAATAGGAGGGGCTGGGAAACCCATGGCCAAACAGAACCACATTTTGACTTTAGCATGAAAACTAGGATTCGTTGAAATAAACTTAGAAGTTGACGACATCATTTCTAAAATAAACGCGTGGTGTAATTTCACCTGATTACCATACTAAATCGTTGTTTATTTTCACCTTACACCTACATCACTGCTAAAGATCAAGCTAATTGGATTTGACAGTTTTCACAAATAAAATCCCCCAAATAACTTTGTTAATACTATTACCGTTTTTCAGGTTGCAGATAAAAATGTCTTGCTTAATTTTTCATTATAAACCTAAATTGGAGAAACAAACTTAGCTTCCTGAGTCTTTCAGCTTAAAAAGAGCTGTTCTTTTTGGAATGTTACAGCTTTTAAAAGAAGTAACTGTAATGAAAAATAAAAATAATTCTGATTTAGCTACTGTTAACACTCAGAGTATTAATAACCATGTATACATAGTGTAATATGTATAATTATGTAATTTTATATATAAAAATAAAATGTGTACAAACATGTATTATATATAATACATTCATATATAAATGTATCTATTAAAGGCTAAAAATATCCTCGTAAATGACATATATCACACATAAAACATTTTAAAGCAGAATTATCCATAAGAGTGGGTCATCCTGCTTTGCAATACACTTTATTTTCATTTAACCATGTATATTAAACAGCTTTCTGTGAGACTGCTATTTTAACTGTAGGTAAAGAAAGACTGAGTATCCCTTTTTGAACAGACTTCAAGTTAAATGTGTATAACACCATTCCATGAAAACTGTTTTTTTCCTCTAGGCTCTACACATTCCTTTTTTTTTTTTTTTTTTTTTTTTTGAGACATAATTTCACTCTTATTACCCAGGCTGGAGTGCAGTGGCACGATCTTGGTTCACAGCAATCTCTTGCTCGGATTCAAGCGATTCTCCTGCCTCAACCTTCTAAAAATTTTTTTATATTTTTAGTAGAGATGGGGTTTTGCCATGTTGGCCAGGCTGGTCTCAAACTCCTGACCTCAAGTGATACACCTGCCTTGGCCTCTCAAAGTACTGGGATTACAGATGTGAGCCACGGTGCTGGGCCAGTTCTACACATTCTTAATAAAAAAATGTAAATAGCTGTTGCTTTTGGAATATACAGCACAATTTTTTAAATCTCAAGTTTTGGAATAAGGCCTTCAGATCTATGTTGGAGTTCCAATTCCACACAGGTGTGTGATCCTTGAAAAATTGTTTAAGCTTTCTGAGCCTAAATTTGAACTTAAAATTTTTTAAGGATTAAATAAGATAATGCATGTTTTTGATTAATCTCAAAATGCTATTGACAGCTAGCACTTATTCTGTGTTATTTAGAAAATTATTTTATTGATCTTACCCACCTTTCACTTCCAAAAATCTCATAGGAATTTTCACCTGGAGTTGCGATAAATGTATACCTTGAAACTGTCCATCTGTTTAATATTCAGTCATCTTGTATTGCTTCAAGAAATCCTTTGTATACCTGGAGAAGTAGACTCAATTCAAGGTTTTCTCCCCTTCACGTAAAGTACTAGCTCAAGCTGGAATGCAGAGGTATGATCTCAGCTCACTGCAACCTCCAGCTCCTGGGTTCAAGTAATTCTTGTGCCTCAACCTCCCAAGTAACTGGGATCACAGGCGTGGATGCACCACCATGCCCAGCTAATTTTTCGTATTTTTAGTAGAGACAGCGTTCTGCCACATTGCCCAGGCTGGTCTTGAACTCCTGACCTCAAGTAATCCACCCACCTCAGCCTCCCAAAGTGCTGGGATTACAGGCGTGAGCTACCATGCCCAGCTGGTATTTTCCCCAGGTAATTTTATTTCCACTATTTTAAACGTGAACATTTTCTAATATATTTTCTACTGATTATTGATTCTATAAAGTTACTGCATTTATTTTTCAGCTTGTTACTTTATTTAAATGTATTAGCTCAAGATGGTCTCCTTAATTCTCTTGGCAAAAGTCCATATCACCTGTCAATAATGATTATTCTATATCCTTTCTTACGACAATTTTATGTATGCCTGTTTCATATCTACTGCATTAGCTAGACTTCACGAAAATGCTCAGGAATACTAGGGAAAGCAGGAATTTTTGTCTCCCTGATTTTAGTTGAAGTGTCTCCATGAACTTGAGCTATTGGTTTTCAATATGCATCTTTTTAATTGTGTAAAGGTAGTTTCCTATTTTTAGTTTTCTAGTATTGTTTTCATCAGTGGTAGGTATTTAATATTTCAAATGTTACGTAGAATAGCCATTGTAATAAATTTGTATTCTTAACTGCTAATCTATTGATTTAATGAATTAATAGATATCCTAACACTAAGCCATCTCTTCTAGAATAACGCCTATGTAACTCTGTTGTATTATTGTTTTTGATAGACTGCTCTATTCAGTTTGGAAATATTTCATTTGGAATTGTTGGCATTGATTTTCCTAAGTATAGTCATTCTCTAGTTTCCCTTTTCATGCCATCTTTACCAGGTTTTGGTACTAATGTTACATTGTTTCTTAAAATGATTTAGGATATTTTTTTCATCCTTTCATTTGTCCTGGAAAAGATCAATAATACAGGAACAACATGTTCTTCAAAATCTAGACACGCTATCTAGATTGCAACTTTTTCATTTAAAAAAATTAGTTCAAAGGTTTATCTAATTAACTTGTCAAATGCTTTGCTGATTATTTGTTCAAATCTTCTCCTCTGGAGGCTGCCATTTCTCCTCATCCTCTTTTCTTCGGGTTTAAATTCTGTCATTAATTTATTTTTAATTTTAGTTTTACAAATTTTTATTTATCTTTTCTACTATCCCTTGTTTTTTGTTTTATTATAATCACCTTTTATCTTTTTCAATTCCTTTCTCCCAACTCTCTTTTTGTCTGTCAATTTCTATACTTGCTTCATTTTTTTGTTTTAGCCTTTTCTTTCCTTTACATCATTGTTTATGCAACCCAACACTCTCCTTCTAGGTTCATTTTCTTTCTTATTGAGTGAAATCCTTAGAAGTTCTTTCAGTGAGTATGTGTGAATGGCACATTCACTGTGGATCTGACTGAAAATGCCCTTGTATCACGCTTTGTGTGGCCACAGTGACTAGAGAATTCAAAGTGGACAATTGTTTTCTCCTTCCTTGCATTGTGAAGATTTTTTTTTTTATTGTCCTGTAACACCTATTGTTGCTGGTAAGAAGTCTGCAATAAATCTGATGGTCATTTCTTTACTGCCTCTTATCTTTTCTCTCTGGTAGCTTTTCAAATTTTCTCTTTTTCATAGATATTTTATAACTTTACTATGATATGAATAAGAGACCATTTTTTAAAAAATCTATCTTGTGCAGGACTCTATGTTTCTTCACTCTGAGAGCTCATTTGTTTATTCAGTTATGAATAATTATCATCCATAATTTATTTTAACCTTGCCATTACCTTACTCTGAAGTCTTGCCTTGTGGAACTGCTGTTCTCTAACTTGCTCTCTTTCTCTTCTCCATGGCTCTTACCTTCTCTCTCATACTTAAATCTCTTGTTTTCTTTCCAAGCTGTGTTCTGATTCATTTCCTATGGTCCATATTTTAATTAACTAATTCCACATTCAATTATATTTAAGCTCCTTTTGAACTTCCCTATTATTTAAAAATTATTTTTTCTTTATATTCTTTATCTCTAGAATAAATATATTCTTTATCTCTAGAATATACATCTGTTTCTTATTCAAACTTGTCTATTCTTTTGTCCATATAAACTCAATCTTGCCTTGTGAATTTGATTATTCCCAAATTTAAAAAATATACATTTCTTTAGAAATATTTTTACTTGACATATTATTTTGAGTTCCTCAAATGTATTTTCCATTCTTTATTGTACCGGCTAACAATCTGGCATGGGCCTCTTAGGGCATTGGAAATGAAGAAAACTCTTTTAGTACTCTCAGAAAAGAGAAGCAATGAATTTGGTGTAGGCATCCTTAGGTCTTTCTATGTCAGTCCTGTTATGGAATCGCCTAAATTCTTGGTCCTATGGTTCCCAACCCATAGACCCTATGGGTTGGAGTCTATGAATGTATAACCATTCAGCACTGTTGTAGAATAAATAAATAAGTCTATTTCCATATACATTTAACTCCTGCCTCTCTTGAGTGATGATAAGATTTATAGGTGGCAGGAATCTTGTTTATCATGTTCATTGTCTTGTTTGCAGACAATAAATATTAAATCAATCATCAATGTACAAACTGATGTCGGTGCATTTAAAAATAACATTAATGATAATATGTAGCAACAAAAACATCAGCTGGGAACCTTCAAGAGTTCCATAAAATTGGCAGTTTATGTCCTGGCTGCCTAAAGCCCTCTCCAAGACTTTTGCGAATTTGTGAGCAGCTTGCATTCTCTAGTCTTCTTCTACCTGAAGGCCTCTGCACCCTTACAGGCAGGCTAAGCCATTTGCTACTTCAACCCAGCATGACACTTGTCTCCTTCTTTAGTTTTCACAACCAAAATGTATTTACATCTTACATTTGTGAGTTTGCAAAACACAAATTTGCAGATGGGTGGGAAGGTCAAAGGAAGAGAGTCATTTAGGGGACTGATCCCTCTTCCATTTTGCTAGCCTCTCTTCCTGCCTTCTCTCCCCCTTTCCCACTCTTCCTCCCTGTCATCCTCTTGCAGTGCCTTTTTTTTCTTTTCTTTTTTTGAGAAGGAGTCTCACTTTGTGCCCAGTCCTGGAGTGGATGATCTCAGGTCACTGCAGCCTCTACCTCCTGGGTTCAAGCAATTGTCCCACCTCAGCCTCCCGAGTAGCTGGAACTACAGGCACCCACCATCATGCCTGGCTAACTTTGTTTTATTTCTGTAGAGAGGGTTTTCACCATGTTGGCCAGGCTGGTCTCGAAATCCTGACCTCAGGTTATCCTCCCGCCCTGGCCTCCAAAGTGCTAGGATTATAGGCACGAGCCAATGGGCCTGGCCTACAGTGTCACTTAAACCTCCAAATCCTGTCCTCTGTGTTAGAGAGCAGTGCCTGCCTCACATTCCTGCCATCCCCTCTATGTAATCATCAGGCTGTTTTCTCAAAGCAAATTTGCTCCCTAAAAATAATGCTAGTATTAACTTTTGTTTTTTTCTTCCTGGTGCTAATTCTTATAAAAAGTTTGTCTTTTTATAATAGCCATCAGGCTGTTCACTCAAAGAGAATTTGTCCCTAAAAATATCCTAGTATTAACTGTTTTTTTCTTGTGCTAATTCTTATAAAGTTTATCTTGTATGCTTAGTTATTAATATGATTAATTCAATATAAAATATTTTTTTGAATTAGAGTAATACTCAAATTCATGGCAACTTTTTATCGTTATGTATTTTCTCAAGCAAAAAATGTTAAAAGTTGACAATCACACTGTGCAGGCACCTCTGTGATGCACATTAGTGCCACATGGTTAATATCTCCAGTTCTCCCCACCTTCTGAGCCCATGCAAGGGTTGCACATTTAGGCTCCCTTTGAGCTGGGTGGTGCCATGTGACTAGCTTTGGGGAATGAGTTGTGAGTGGAAGTGATGACTTCTGAGCCAGGCTTTTACTGCCAGTGAGAGATCCCCCAGCATTCCACTCCTCCTTCTGCTTCGGCGATCAGAGATGATGGTGGCTCCATTAGCCTGGCTGCCAGAGTGGCCGCAATGATCAATGGCCTTCATTGATTCAGAATGGAAATGTAGAGTGACCCAGAAACAAAATGGATGGTTTTACAAGTTACTAGCATTTTGAAGTTGTTTGTCACTGCAACAGAGCCTACCCTATCGTGGCTGGTAAAGGATCTACAGTATCTTTTGACACAAAAAGGAACTGCTCATATTTGAAAAGGTTGTGAGCTATTTTCTGAGTAACCAACAGCCATCAAGATTCCTGGAAAAGGACAGATCATTCTGTCCTTTTGGAATGGCTGTTGGAAAAGGACAGGGCTTTAGGCAGCCAGGACATAAACTGCCAATTTTATGGAACTCTTGAAGGTTCCCAGCTGATGTTTTTGTTGATTAATACCACATATTATCATTAATGTTATTTTTAAATGCACTGAAATCAGTTTGTACATTGATGATTGATTTAATATTTATTGATTACAAACAAGATAACGAACATGATAAACAAGATGTGCTCCAGCACATCCAGCCTCCTAGAGCTACACTGGCTCCAAATATTACTATCAACTCTTCAGGAGCATCAGGTCTGATCCTTCATCCAAGTCTTCCACACCACCCCTAGTGATATTTCAGGGACCGGCACATAAACATACTCAGACATTTTAATTGGTTTATTTATAACTTGTTTCTTTCCATAAAACTTTGAAATATTATATAACTAAAATTACTGACAAAGGAGTAAACAAAACAAAAATTAGAAATTAGGATTATAGGGGGGAAAGGAGACTGCAAATATATTGATGTATGTAAGTTCACAAACCCTAAATGCAGCAGAGTAATTCTAATTTGGCAGCTGTGACAAAAGGAGAAACAGGGCAATAACTTTTCCTATTGAAAATTAGGCAGCAGATGAGGCTTTTGCAAGGAGGAGCAAGAGATTGGGGGGGAGTGGAAAAACATTTCATCAATTAGAAACAGAAATACGCTGAAGATAACAGGGAGATCCACGTTTTTTTGCCCTGCTGAGTGAGACACACAGAAGATTCTACTAAGATTCTACTAAGTTGCTAGACTCAAACACTGGGAGCCTTTGAGAAAGCCACAACTAGCCTCTGACCATTATTTTAAAATGTTCAATTTGATTTAAATGTTTTATTTTTATATGTCGAAATTGGCTCCCATTTCTTCTTTTGGCTTTTCTAGTACAAAACTGACAAAGGAAAGTTAGAAAATCTTGTCAATAACAGCTTAGCATTAAAAAAAAAAAAAAAAAAGAAAGCTCTGATAACAGTGGATTGTTACTTCCCTGGCACACAAGTTACAATGAGAACTGCTATAAAACTAAAATGCATAGCTAGCTTGTCACGTGTGTGTGTGTGTGTGTGTGTGTGTGTGTGTGTATACTCACATGTTGTGCTGTTTCAATGAATTGGGGTCATTGCATAGCTTGTTGTTAGTGTGTGTACATTTGTTTGTGTACATCTGTGTGTGTGTGAGCTCACATAGACAATGTTTCAGTCAATCTGGTTCAGCTGCATACAATAGCAGAAGATAATTTAAACACATATTTTAGGTAAAAGCTACATTCTTTTGAATAGCATAAAAGTTAGAAACTCTTAAAGAAATGAGTATACAAGAGGAAAAAAATCAAAATCTTGAAAAAGAATGAGCAAAATGTTTTCAATAGTAAAATACTAAACTTTAAAATACAGAGCACAGAAAGAGAAAAGAGTACAGAAAAAAATACAAACCACCAAAGTTCAGCTTATCATTTATTCAACAAATATTTACTGAGTGCTACTGGATGCCAGGCACAGTTCTGGGCTCTGGGTATACAGCAGTGGACAAAAGAGACAAGAATTCCTGGCCTCATGGAATTTACCTCCTGGAAGGCATGGAGGGAAATGGACTATAGACAAATAAATAAATTATAAAATATATTAGAGACAGAGGAATGCTGTGGAAGAAACCAAAGCAGAGAAGAAGGATGGGGGAGGGGGGTACAATTTATCCCCAATACCTAGAACAGTTCCTGGCACAGAGATTTCACATGCACGTGTTTGAAAAGGCAGAAGTTCATAGCTAAATACCTTAGTCTCAAGACTGAGTTTAACATCGGAAACTTTACAGACTTACTGTGTGTTGATTTTTTCCATTAGAACCTCAGGGGTGCTAATAAAGCTATAAAAAGACAAGAATTCTAACTTGGAACAAAGTTTTGATGGATTTCTATCAGTTTCTTGGAAATGAGGACCTAAACGGGTTGTTACTGAGTGGCAAATAGTTTTTGTTTATTTTTGTTTGTGTGGTTTTTGTCTGTTTTTGTTTTTCTCTTTTTGAAATCCTCAGGAATGAAGTGTATTCTGTTTCTTTTGCCTTCAGGGCATCCTTTCTCCCATGTCTAGTATCTACACTTTGAATTTTTCTTTGAAGAACTGCCTTTCCCCATTTTTGGTCCATGTGGCTTGGGCATAAGGAGGGGAGAAGTGACCTGGCTTGGCCAATGAGCCTATTTCAACTCCTTGGCCAGAGTACTTGGTTCAGATGTGTTGCCCAGTAGAAGCCACTGGAGCCCTGAAATTCTGCTAGTGCTACCGGGAAAGAGGTGTGTCCTCTTCTCTGGATGTTTTAACTTTGCATGATGTAAGCCTAGGGCAGCCAGGGACCACCCGGGGAAAGGATCTATTGGAAAGTGAGGCCAACAGGCAAGAGACAAAGCTGAGGACTGGAGATAGTCCCAGTGACATTATATGGGTGCTTCAAAAGAGATTATTTAAATTTCAGTGAGCCAATAAATTCCCTTTGATTGTTAAATAACTTTTCCATCAGCATGTGTATGAGTTTATTTATTCAGAAAATATTTTCCAAGTACCTAACATATATTCAAGGCACTGTTTTAAATGTTGGCAATATAGCACTGAACAAAACAAAGCCTTGCCCTCATGATGTTTACATTGGCAAACAGACACAAATAAATACATCAACGAACATTTAATGTTGTGCCAAGAATTGTGACCTGTAAAGAAAAATAAGGCAGGGTCATGAGAAAGCAAATATTGGGGAATAGTTTAGAAAGAAGAGCTAGGGAAGGCCTTTCTGAGCAGAGATCTAAATAAGTGAGAGGAAAAAAAAAAAAACCCTCTAAGTATTTAGAAAAAGTTCTTTTAAGCAGAGAGACAAAAAGTTCAAAATAAGAAGCCAACATGCTTTGTATATTTGAGGGAGACGCAAGGAAGCCAATGTGGCATGGCTGACACAAGGAATGATAATTATTCTTTCAGTGACCCTCTGCCCCACAATTTGTTTAACTTGCACCAAATATAGATAGAACATATGCAAAGAGATGACAAAACTGAGTCACTATTAAACAGACTGACAAACTGCAAAGCTTCCTTTGACTTAGGCTTATGACTAAATCTTCAAGAAGTGCTTTTCATCTGGGTTGCCTGCAAGGCTGGAGAGTCTGATGAGGCCACTCAGACACTCCTGGTTGAGTATTTAACCACTGCCAGATTTTGCTCCTTGCATTTTTTTTTTTAACATAGAATGAAACATCTCTGCAATGAAGAGGCTCCTTGCTTATCTTACTGCTGCCAATTTTATAACAACTCTGAGTTTTCAGCCAATCATTTTATTCATCATTTTCTTTTCTGGCCTTTCTCAGTTACCTGTAAAGTGTAGAGAGGGTAATGGACTCAGAGAATCTTGCTTGGAATTTTGTGAGAGAACACAACATGTGGGATGAGGTGCTTGGTAAAAATTAGTGGGTGCTGATTGAAGTGAAGAAGATACAATCAAGAATTCTTTGGCAAGTAGATAAACTACCCAATGTTTTCATATTATCTTCACGTCTTTCTCCCTAAAAGGCAAAGTATTAAGTTTTGATTGAATGCAGCCACACCACAAATCACTGCAGAATACCAAGCCATATGTGGGACAGTCTTCTCTCTGGTCTGCACTCCTTTAACAATACCACCTACAAGTCATTCTTGGCATTTTAATAGATAGTCACATCCTGCTTAGATGATGGAGAAAGTTATAGTTTTTGTGTTTGTTTTGTGAACTACACTAAAGTATGAAGAGGAATTGATTGAAATCCAATGGCTTCCTCAAAAATGGCAAACTGTCAGAGTCAAAGATTAAAATCTAAATGTCCTGTGCTCCTCTGAGCACCTGAATTTTCATTCTAATTTTTAGATATTGTAGACTCTTTTCAGGCATTAAATCACATACTTACAATTGGTTAAGATGATAAATATGTTATATAAAGATAATAAAAATTAAAAAATGTTATATAAAGATAAAAAATAAGATGATAAAGATGTTATATATGTTTTTACACAATAAATTATTTCAAGAAATTTTTTTCTCAGAGTCTTTTTTATGAATTGCCAAAAGGGGGAAATATGATACAACACACTTTTTGCAGAAAATTTTATGTGAATGTCATGATATATACTTTGTGAAATGTTGGTCACCTACAACAAATCTATAGAATAGTGTGTTAACTTGAGACTTTAACTGCGTGAAAGATGTTCAACCTCCCCACAATAGAAATAATGCAACTTAAAACTATAATGAGATACCATTTCTTAAGCTACCATTGACAAATTTCAAAATTAAAATAACACAGTGTGTTGTTAAGCTGTGGGGAAATAGGCATGTTCATGTAATCTTTAAAATATAAATTGGTATAAGTTCTACAAAGGATAATAGGCAATATATATCAAAATACAAATGAACATTCTCTTTGATTAAGCAATTTCATTCTAAGAATTTGTGTTTTATATGTATATTTGCATGTGTGCAACTGTACAGATAATGCACATATAGTTATGTACACACTAAGTTGTATTTATATAATTTATAATGTACATATAAGTTACTGCTTTATGCTTTGCAATAGTGAATATGAAAACAACCAAAGTACCATAACTAGGGTCTGTATAAAGAAATGTTAGAATAGCTATACAATGGTATACTATGTAGCTGAAAAAACAAAGAAAAGAATAAAAGGCATTCCACTTGTGACAGGGATTAATTAATAGCAGACCAATCTCCCACTAAGAACAACCAGAATAACCAGATTAAAAAAAAATTTGAAGGCAACAGAGTTTACCAAGGCAGCCAGAACCTGAAGGGCCAAGATCTTTAAGAGTCGGGAAACTGAGATAACTCAAATCATTTACCATTTTCTTTGTACAGGCAAAGAAGAACAGGAGCAAAAAGAGGCTGCTAAGAGAGAGAAACTAAGGACAGCTTTCAGCAATCTCAAGATCTAGTGAGAAAAAAAATGGATTTCAGGACCGCTAAGATATCCAGGAGTTGAGGAGCTAAAGAGAAAGGAAACAGAAATGAGACTGAAAATATGCAGCTTTTCCCTTAAGGCATTTGCTGATTGCCGATTTTGACATCACAGAAGAAACAAGAGAAGCTTGTCCTTCAAGAGAAGTGTAGAAGAAGAGAAGCTTAGAAGAAAGTGGGAGCAAAGAAGTTTAGAGCTTTTGGCAGTTCACAACGGTAGGGAGATATTTTTAAATGAAGTTTTGGGTCTTTCAAGAAAGATGGATAGTGATAAACACCCCAAGTTTTCATTTGGGATCTTTTAGAATCACAGTCTAGGAACTAGAGAAAAGCAGAAATAGACCAAGCATTACAAAGTCTGAAGCACAACCTTAAAACTGTTTAATCTCTGATTGAAATAGGGTAATCTTCCCTATTCTACTTGACTGTCAGAAGCTAAACTCATAAAGATGTCACCATTTCATACACAATGTCTGCCATACAATCATTCTTTTCTTCTGAAAGAGAACAAATAGAAAATGACAGTAAATAAATAATAGGAATAAATCTAAAAGTGATCCAGACAACTGAGTTTTCATAAACAGGCTTTAAAATGGCTATTAAAAATGCGTTTAATAAAATAGAAGATATGATGGTAAAACAAAACTAAACAATTAGAACAATCAAGTTGAAAATCTAGAATGTAAAAATAAACATATTTAATTTAGAAAGTTAGGTGGATCAAATATTAAATTTGACACAACTATACAGAGGATTAGTGTTTTGGAAGTTAGGTCAGTAGAAAATGTCTACATTGAAGAACTAAAGGGAAAATTTTGGAAAATTACAGAAGAGATCGTATATACATACATGAGTTTTCTTTATTCTGGAATATTGGGTCTTTATGACATGGATACCTTGGTACTGTCTAACGATTCCAGTGGCTATACTTTTGGTTTGTTTGAATTTTAGCTGGCTTTCCTAATTGTTATCAGGAGCCTAGGTCTGCAACTAGATAATTCTTAATTATTGGAGGTGGAACAGCTTTCTTTTTTTTTTTTTAGTTTTGGTTTTGGATTTGGGGTTTGCTTTGCTCTAGCTCTACAGAGTATTGTATTATTTGAATGTACTAAAATGTCTTTATCCAGTTCCTATCTATAGGATACAGTGAAAATGAAACTGTCTAACATATGTAATTGGAATCATAGGAGAGGAAGAGATAGAAAAGGGTATTCCATATTCAAAAAAGATAATGGTTGAGGATTTTATAAAGTGTATTAAAGGTTATTATTAATATGATTATAAACTCCAAGCAGGACAAATACAAGTGAATATAAGTAGAAACATACTTATCCTATAATGGTAAAAATCTGAAAACCGAGCACAGAGAAAATTGTTTTAAATGGCCGGAAGAAAAGGATATATTACCTATGAAAAAACAAAAACAAGACTGACAAGTGACTTTTTAAAAAGAAACAATGAAAGACAGAAGAAAATTAGACGACAGTGTTTAAAGTGCTGAAAGAAAGTAACCCATCTACAATTCTTTACCTAGAAAAAATATTTTTCAGAAATAAAGGCTAAAAAAAGACAATGAAAAGAACTTCCTCTATTGTCTCCAAAATTCCTGCAGAAAGAAAATAGTAATCACATTTCTTTAAGCAGAAAGAACAGGATTCCAGATCCCAAAAAATAAAAATAAATCAGGAAGAAACAAAGAGCAGTGGAAAGAGTAAATATGTAGCTAAATCTAAATAAAAATAGGACAATGTAAAACAGCACTAATGTTGTATGAGATTTAAAATATATGTAGAATAAAGTAAGTCACAATAATTATAAAAAAGGATGGGAATAGGTAAATCACATCAATGAGTTTTAAAGCCCTTATGTCATCTGGAAAGTGGTAAAAACATTAATTTATTAATCCCTGATAAGTCAAGATTACATGTCACAATCTCTAGGAGGAAGAAGAAAATGAAATAAAATTACCTATTTAAAAATAAAAAATTCCTATAGGAAATTAATAGGAAAAACAGAGAAAGAGGACTACAGAAAAGATGAAACAAATGGAAAAATAGTAATATAAAAGCTTTAAAGTTAAAAATATCAGTAATTACATATATTATAAACTAAAAATTCTAATTAAAAGAAAGATTTTAAGACTGAATAAGGATGAAACCCAACTATATGCTGCATAATAAAGACACATTTCAAATACAGAGGTATAGAAAGTTTAAAAATAAAATACAGAAGAAGATGGCATGCAAATACTAACCAAAATAATAAAAAATTTAAAAGCTGGCATAACAGAAATCATGTAAGATTAGTAGAATGTAATGCAAAAACATATTACCGAAAATAGTAAGAAATATTTTATAGTGATAAAAGCATTAGCTCATCAAAAATACGTAAAAAGCATAAGATAAGCTTAAATATGTAAAGCAAAAAATCAGTAAAACTAATAAGATAGAGAAACCCACAGTTTTAGATTTTAGATTGAGATCCTTAACATATCTTTCTTAGTAATGGACAGAAAAGCAGACAAAAGATGAGTAAAATATAGAAATTTTGAACAAAGTGGTATAAAAATTAGAAACCAATAACTATATACAAAACCATAAAATATGTATTATTCTCAACTTGTGTTTGGAACACTTACCAAAGTGACTATATGCGGTACTATAATCAAGCCGAGTATATTCCATGATCACAGTGGAATCAAGCCAGAAATTACTTACAAAAAAAAAGAACCCATAAAATCTCCAAATGTATGGAAATTAAGAAGTACTCTTTGACGTAATGCAGGATTAAGGAAGAAATCTCAATGGAAATTTTTAAAATGTTAAATTGAAATGATAATAAACATATAACATGTCAGATCTTGGGGGATGCATATAGGGTCACTATTCAAAAGAAATCTATAGCCTTAAATATGTTTTAAGAAATAAGAAAGACTGAAAATAACTAAGTGAAATATTAGTCTCAAAAAAGCATAGGATAACAGCAAATTAAACCAAAGGAAGATAGAATCCTATTCAATAAGAATAAACTAATGAAATTGAAAAATAGAGTAAATCAGCAAGATCAAAACTTAGTTATTTGAAAAATCTAATACAATTGATAAGCCCCTAGTAACATTGAATTTTTTAAAAAGAGAGAGAAAAGGCGCAAATTATGAATACTAGAAATAAAAAGAAATGACATTACAGATTCAGTAGACTTTAATAAATAGGACATTATGAATAAACTATTGTCAATACATTTGAAAACAAGTGACAAACTGCTAGAAAAACAAAATTTACTAAAATTAACCCAAGAAATAGAAAATCTGAAAAGATCTATATTGATTACAGAAACCAAATCTGTAAAAAATAATTATCTGATATGAAATCTCCAAATCCAGAAAGATATTTTGGTCAATTCCGCTGAATATTATATTACCAACAATTCCAGAAAACAGCAAGAAGAAGAGTGCTGTTTCTTATAAAACCTATTTTGTAAGGGAAGCATGATCTTGATATCAAACCCTGATAAGATATTATTAGAAAGAAAAAAAATCTGACATTTTTCACAAATATAAATTTAACAATAAAATATTAGTAACTGAATCCAGCAACCAAGAGAAATTTATTCCAGGAAAGTTGGTTTAACATTCAAAAAGTAAAGTAATTTACTTTTATAAGATAAAATAGAAAATCATAAGACTACCTCAATAAATTAAAACATCTTAGAAATCTATAAATAAAAGAGAGCTGTATTGCTGTAGGAAGAATATGGAAAACCTATGGCAAAGATTATCCAGAACAACGAAATATGAAACGCTTTCCCCTGGAGATCAGAAACAAGGTAAGATGCCTGCCATCATCTTTTATTTCTATTCAGCATTGTTCTGGGGGTTTTAGCCAGTACAATGAAACAAGAAAAATGACTATTGGAAAAGAAGAAATGAAAAACAAAAGAATAAAAATTATGTTATCACAGATATCATATTGTGTATATGTAGTAAATTATGTAAATGAAAGAAATCCATAAGAATATGGAGACAAATTATTAGAATTAATGAGTGAACTCAGCCAGGTCACTGGTTACAACACTCACATCAAAAATCAATCATTCATATATACATAATATATAATCTCATGAAAACTACATAACTTTCTTAAGAAATATTTTTTAAAACCTTAATAACAAAATTAAAAATTTTGTTACCCGGACAGTTCTTCCCAAAATGGTCAATAGATTAAATATAATCCTAGCTAATAACCCAGCAGGGCTTTCACCTGCATGTGGGAAGTTCATATGAAATGGAATAGCCAAGAACAATGAAGATAATTTTAAGTATGAAGAATGAAATTAGAGTACTTATACTTCTGGATATCATAACTTACTATATATAAAGCAAATGTAATTAAAATCGTGTGATATTTGGTACTTAGTGTGATAGCACCAAATATCACACTATTTTAATTACTGTTACTTCATATATAGTAAGTTATGATAGATAAATGAAACTGAGCAGAGAATCCACAAACATACTCTACTTGATAGAAACATTCACATTATGGCAAAGGTGAGACAGCAGTGCACTATTGAAGGATGGTCTTTTCAATAAATGGTTCTGAGTGAATTGAACATTCATACGGATTGAAAAAACGTGTTATTCCTATGACACCTCACATATAAAACTTAATTCAAGGAGGACTGTTGATATCAATTGGAAGATAAAACAATAAAACTGCTGAAAATAACATATGAAAATATCTTCATGTCTTTGGAGTAGACAAAGATTTCTTAAGTAGATCCAAGGAATATTAACCATTATGAAGGAGGCTGATAAAATGGACTAGTTAAAATACTATAACTTCTGATTATTTTAAAAACATCATTAAGAGAGCAAAAATGCAAGTTACAGACTGTGAGAAGGCATTTGCAATACATGTAGCTGACAAAGGACTCATCAAATATCTCAATAAGTTTTACAGATAAATTTTTAGAAAATAGAGAAAACTAAATGGAAAAATTGGGCAAAAGTCTTTAATAGGCATTACAGGCCAGACATGGTGGCTCCCATCTGTAATCCCAGTACTTTGGGAGGCCAAGGCAGGTGGATCACCTGAGGTCAGGAGTTCAAGACCAGCCAGACCAACATGGAGAAATTCCATCTCTACTAAAAATACAAAATTAGCCAGGCATGATGGCACATGCCTGTAATCTCAGCTATTCTGGAGGCTGAGGCAGGAGAATCTCTTGAACCCAGGAGGCAGAGGTTGCAGTGAACCGAGATTGCACCATTGCACTCCAGCCTGGACAACAAGAGCGAAACTTTGTCTCAAAAAAAAAAAAAAAAAAAAAGGCAGTACAAAAGTGGATATCCAAATGGCCAATAAACATGTAAAAAGAAACTATATTATTATTCATCAAGGAAATACAAATTAAACAATGAGATATAAGTACACACTCTTTAGAATGACTCAAAAACACTGATAGCGATAAACAAGTTTAGGCAAGAACATGTAACAAATGAGATGCTCATAAACTGCTAGAGAGAGAGGAAATTGTTAAAACAACATTAGAAAACTATTTGGCACTATTTGCTAAAGTTGAATGTATATAGATGAAATGACAGCAACATGTATGGAACTGGTGGTCATTATATTAAGGGAAATCAGTCAAGCAAATATCGCAGGATTTTACTCACTTGGGAGCTAAAAAAGTAGATCTTTTGAAGGTAGAGAGTAGATTGGCAGTTGTACCAGAGGCTGGGAAGGGTGGATGGGGGAATAAAGAAGTTGATTATTGCGTACAAATACATACTTTGATAGAAGAAATGAGACCTAGCATTTGATAGTAGAGTGACTATAGTTTACAATAATCTGTTATATATTTCAAAATATTTAGAAAAGAATAATTTGAATGTTTATAGCATAAAGACAAATATTTAAGATGATGGCTACCCCAATCACATGGATTTGATCATTACAAATTATTTAAATGTCTTAAATATCACATGTACCCCAATAATATGTAGATTTATTATACACAATTTAAAAATTAAAAAAAAAATTAAGTCCTTCAGGTTATTCTGCTGCACACTAGTGTTTGAAAATCACTGATCTGAGCCCTACTTCTAACATACCTGTGGGTGCTAGTTGTAATAATACATTATTTGTAGTCCTTGAGTCATCATGATGTTTCACAGCTCCATATCCCATCCCCTAATCTCTCCAGTTGAAATGTCCTTCACCAGCATCTTCCTCCATATGACTAATTCCTGTGTATAATTTAAGATACAGGTAAACATCACCTCCCCTAATGAGGTCTGACTTTAATCTTACTCCTAACTCCCTCTGCATATGTTTATCATAACATATACATCATATTTATTTAGCAACTTCCCCTATTCTGGAGGACTGAATCTATATCTCATTTGACTTTATTCCCAAAACATACTAGGTATTCAGTAAACATTTTTTTAATAAATTAATGCTGCACACAACAATAGACAATGTTGAATGAAGAAACCAGACCCAAAAGAGTAGGCACAATGTATAATTTTATTTATATAAAATTCAAAAACAGGCAAAACCAATAAATGGTGATTGTGTTTGCAAAAATGACCACAATCCTTTGAAAACTCTTGCGTTAAAAGGCAGAGTCTCACCCTTGGAAACTAAACTGGCCTTGTGACTTGCTTTGACAAATTGAATGTGACAAAGCAACTTATCAGTTCTGAGTCGAGACCTCAGGAAGCCTTGCAGCTTCTACTCTTGCTGTTGTTGAAATCCTGCCATTATGTGAACAAACCTGGGTCAAGTTGCTGGAGGGATTACACTCCAGCCAAAAGTCAGCCAGTCCCAGGCATCCAGCAGCCACCTGCAGATGCATGAGTGAGCCCCTGCTGAGAGGAGCTAAGTCTGCTCCAGCCCCACAGAACTGCCCAGCTGAGCTGAACCCAAATTGTCAACCCACAAAAATATAAATGACTGTTGATTTAAGCTCCTAAGTTTTGGAGTGGTTGGCTATGCAGCAAATCTAACTGATAGGGTGGTGGAAGGAACAGTAGTGATTGGAAGGCCTGTTAACATGGACTTTCAGGGTATTTATAATAAATCTGCTTCCTGATTCAAGTGCTGATGAAACATACGCATTCACATTGTTAAGATTCATTGAGCTGCATAATTATGATATTTATATTTTTCCTATGTATACATTTCAATTCAAAAAGTAAAAATAAAATAAAATCTTTATGACTGAGATGAGATAATCTCATAGATATATTTTTAAGGGAGAAAATGAGAGCTCAAAAGGGGGCATATGGTATCTACCACTTGTGTAAAAAAAAAATGAAATGTGTGGGTGTGTCCATATGTTTGTGTGTGTGTGTGTGTGTGTGTGTGTGTATGTGTTTAATGTGTTTCTGTACTTACTGGTATATGCATTGTCTGTATATTTAAACATACAGTACAAGAAACTAGCAATACTGCCTCCAAGAGGGAAATGGGTAATTTGGGGATGGAATGGTACTAGAAAGACAATTGTCACTGCTGACCATTTTATGCTTTTTGAATTTTGAACCACATGAGTTTATTACCTATATTTTAAATTTTAATATAAAATTCTAACTTTAAACGACCATTCTCTTAGGTACTCTGTTGTAAAAGATAACATAAAAATTTGGAGAAACCAAATGTCAAGAGAAATGCTAGAGAAATACTTCACTATATGAGGTCAAGTGGTGGGATTTGGGATGGGAAATAAAATATTACATCACTTCCACAGTTGTAACTTTCCACCCAAATATACAATCAAGAAAAGCCATTCATGGGATTTTAATTGTTTTATACAAGAATTCTATTGGCTTGCCATCAATCAGTGGAACGAAAATGCAAAAATTTTGACTTCAGAGAATTGATGAGTATTGGAAAAAAACAGTAAAGAAGAGACAAGTTCGAGAGTCCAAATTAGAAGCAGAGTACTGAACATTCAAAGAGATCTTTTACTTGGTTCTTATTCATAAGATTATGAATAACAGCGTAATTGAAATTCTTTCAGACTAGTGGAAAAGCCACCAATTTTTTTCCCAATATAATTAAGAAAATGCTGTTTTTCCCAAGGAGGGGAAAACATTTATTCCACATAATTCTGGAAGGAAAATTTTGTTTGCTGAGAGACCAAGAGATACCACTTTTATTACCTTGAGCTTACCTTCTCTTTTATTATTTTTTTCTTAAAAAGGCAAATAAATAAGCTATCACTTCTGCTGCTACATTAATACTGGGCTACAGCCCTTGTTAGGACCTCTACTTCCTTGGTACCTGAACTGTTTCCAAGGGCAGAGACTCCTGATTCTACAATCTCCAACTTTTTTCTGCCTTTTAGATCCTTGACTCTTTTCTTGCAAAGAACAAAGCATCAGGAATAAGACACCTTTAATTTCACACCTTAGAGCTCCTGTTTCCTGGTAGTGAAGCATACCTCTTTCCTAGATATTTGACACTAGAAATTCTTCAGGTAAGTCTCTGGCTGTAATTCTGTAGATTAGCCTGATATCCATTCTCTAATGGGAGATCTCATTTGAATGAGGTTATTCAAATAGAATAACCTCAAAGTACAATGCAAAATAATACAATAAAAATTATGATTCATATAATAAAATTATAAAACTCATATAATAAAAATTACATATACACGCTTATTTCTTGAAGTTTTATGTCTTAATGTTTTAAGTTAATTATTATAAAAATTAAAATAGATTTAAAATAAGGTTTTAAAAGGAGAAAGCAGGGTTATTTAAATGCAAATTAAACTGCTTGTGACTTGTAATAGGGTAATGTTAGGCTATGTTGTGGCAACACACAAGCCCCCAATATTTCATTGACTTATCACAATAAACTATTTATGTTTCATTCATGTAAAGTTCTCCATGGACCAGCCGCTGGCCTGTGTCTTTCAAGCTATGGCTTAAGAATCCAGGCTCTTACCATATCAAAGCTATATCACCAGAAACAAGTGGTCTCTAGAGTTGCCATGGGAGGGGGAAAAAGGGATGAGGAGAAAGGGATGGAGAAAGCATATTGACCCTACACTCCCTTGGCCTAGAAGTGACACAGTTTACTGCAGCTTGAAGTTAATTGGCCAGGCATAGTCATACCCCCACAACTAACTCCAAGGAAAGTTGGGATACATAGTGGGTACTGGATATTTGGGAAACACTAACCATTTCTGCCACATGGCTACAGCCTGATAGTTTGGGAAGGTAAGCAATGCATACATTGACTCCTTTTAACCTCACAGTCATCCCTCAAGGCAGGAACTATTAATATTCCAATTTTGCTGATATGGAAAATGAGGCATATTGAGTTTAAGTAAGTTATCTAGAGTCACACAGCCATTAAGTGAGAGAGCTAGGATTCAAATCCAGTGTGGCTATAGAGTCAGCACATTTAACTGCTACGCTCTATTGCTTATCACATAGAAGGCAAAGTACAGAGCCAAAAAATTATGAACACACTGGCCAATCCTCTTCTTTAATGAGTTAGTTTAAAACTTGGTAAATATGGGATTCTTTCAATCATAGAAAATTTTCTGTGCATATATTGTTTGAAATATTCAGCTAAATTGGCAGGAAAAAAAGTAATTTAATTGAATCTTGCTCTTTGCTTCAGCCATATAATCTTGGTCTTGAGGTTCCCTGAAAAGTTTTGAAGTTGGAATGCATAGTGTATTTTCTTACCCTCATCCTCTTTATACAGGTTGCTGCTGTATGGAACATACGCAATGCACTGAAATAAAAAGGTGATTGCTCTAAATTAATGAGTAGGGAAAGAAATTCATATTTAAAAATTTTATAATGTTATTAATTTCTATACCCTCTAGGTGTCTGTGAAAAATTGATCAAAATCACTAAGGGATCATATCATTGAATAGCTAGTGGTCTCACCATCCATTCCAGGGAGTTACATTCTGCAGGTCCCAGACAGATGAGCAGACTTTGTTTTTTGGTTTTTTGTGTGTTTTTTGGCCCCCAAATAAAGGTGACTAGTGCTTTCAGAGGAAAAAGAAAAAAGAAAAAAAGGGAAGAAGAAAGAGGTTCAATTTTTAGTTCCATGCAAGAAAACTGGGATCCATAAGAACAAATCTAAACTTTATTTTGCATGATCAGCGGCACGTATTAAAGGAAAATGGACTTCTACAATAAATAGTTCATGAGTCAGTGCTCACTGTGAGATTTTTCTGGAACTGTCAAAATTTTGTGGTTTCCCAACCTCAACTGGTGTTTAAGCTTCAGAGGAAAAAAACTAAAGAAAGGACTGTCATTTACTTACTCATTACAATGTTTTAAATAAAATTAATTTTGGTGTACCCAGCCTAGTGAATTAACAACAAAAAATATTGTTATATCTAGAACAGGTGTTTCTATAATGGTGATACGTTAGTTGGGATTTTTACAATGTAGACTAGTTCTGAAATTCATGCCTCTTTTTGAAAGATATCGCAAAAAAGTCAACACTGCTGGAGTCAATAATCTATAAGGATTCCTCAATCAAGGTTCCTTAAGGGCCTAATGTATTTGCAAAGGCTGTGCTGAGAACCAGGGACAAGAACTCCACCTGTATATTCTCATTTCTGTTTTGTTCAGTGTCCTTGAAACAGAGAAAGTATTCTTTCTGTAATAAACCCTCTTCATCGCTCTTCTTTCCTGCCCTTATATCTTGTCCAACCATCCCTCAAGACTTAGCTAAACATTTCTCCTCTGCAAAGCTATCCTTGATTCTCGAAGAAACATTTTTTGTTCTAGGCTGCCACTATAACCTTTTGTACCTGCTCCCTTATAGCAATAGTCTTAATGTATCACAGTGGTCTCCTTGGTAGACTATAGGTAAGTTCACAGAAGCAGAAATCATGACTTTTATCTTTTAAGCCCAACACTTGTTAAACTTTCAATTCTGCCACATTTAGGTGCTTAGCAAATAAACGAATACATCCAATTTCAAGGTGGAAATAAGAAAATACATTACATTTAGATGTGGAGAAAAGAGAACCTTCTATATTGGTGGTGGAAATGTAAATTGGTTGTTGGAGCACAGAAAATGATTCCCGAAAACATGGCGCTCTGGCATGCTGAGTGTTTTGAAAATTGAAACCTCAGAAATAAACCTCAGAACCAAAGTCTCTCTGATCCTCTTTCTCAAAGCACCAGAAGGAACTCTCCCTGGAATTTCTTTATCTAAGAAAGCTTTTTCCCAAAAGAAATGCAATTGTCTTAAGAACTTCTCCCTTGGAATCTCATCAAATAACCAGGAAAAATCAACCACAGAAGAGACTAGAAATTTTCACCACTTCCAAACAGACTTTTCATCTATTTTCCTGGGGGCAGCTCCAGAGACTGCCTGAGAAACCTTATCTGCACAATAAGACAAGCTTTGTTCACAGTGAAATTCTATCCCTCAACTCCCCCAGACCTAAAAGGAAACTTTTCATTTACTTCTGCATTTCTATCTCCCTTCTTCTCTATATAGAAGGGTATATAAGAATCTGTATTCCACTGAGTTATTGGGTAATCATTCTCCTGAATTCCCCTGGGCAATGCACATTAAAATATATTTGTGTGCCTTTTTCTCCTATTGATCTGCTTTGTCAGTTTATTTTCAGCACACTTGCAGAGAGTGAAGGGGGACACCTTCCCCCTTCACTCCTACATAGTACAACCATTAAGAAAAGCTGTATAGAAGTTCCTGAAAATATTATTACCATTAAAGTAATGGCAAAAACCGCAATTACTTTCGCACCAACCTAACAAAAATGGAACTATCATATAATCCAGCAATCCCACTTCTGGGTACATAGTCAAATGAAATAAAAAGTCACTCCCTTAAAGAGATATTTGCACTCCCATGTCCATAGCAGCATTATTCACAATAGCAAAGATAGGAAAACAACCTAAGTGTCCATCAATGAATAAATGAACTTAATATATACGTCTTTCTAGTATATATTAAGATATATTTGTATATCTTAAGCATATATAAGTATACTAACATATCTTAATACATAAAGATATGTTATATATAGCTTAAGATACATGTGTGTGT
This sequence comes from Cacajao melanocephalus, assembly GCA_963573385.1. NCBI lineage: Eukaryota > Metazoa > Chordata > Mammalia > Primates > Pitheciidae > Cacajao > Cacajao melanocephalus. The sequence goes on along the minus strand of CAUYLG010038201.1, from coordinate 2,773 downwards.
GTATACACACACACACACATATATATATATATATTTTTTTTTTCAAGTCAAGGTCTCTCTGTCTCCCAGTCTGGAGTCCTGCAGCACAACCATGGTTCACTAGAGGCTTAACCTCCCAGGCTTAACTGATCCTCCCACCTCAACCTCCTGAGAAGCTGGGACTACAAGTGTGTGCCACCACACCCAGCTAATTTTAATTTTTGTAGACACAGGGTCTCACTGTTTCCAGGGCTTATTTTGAACTCCTGGGCTCAAGTGATCTGCCCACCTTGGGCTCCCAAAGTTCTGGGATTACAGACGTAAGCAACCACACCCAGCCACAAAATATATTTATATACAACAGAGTATTATTCGGCCTTTAAAAAGAAGGAAATCCTGCCATTTGCAACACCATGGATGAACCTAGAGAATATTATGCTAAGCCAGGCACAGAAAGACAAATACTACATGATCTCAAATGTCAATCTGAAAAAATGAGATTCAGAAAATATGGTTAAGTATAGCATTCATTCTATCTCAAAGCTTGGGAAAGACCACCCAGAAAACACAGACTTCAAAGAATGGGTCAGCGTTCTTAAGTGAGGAAGTTAAGGTCTCACTATATAGGCAACATTTTCTATTCAAGATAGGTACGTATGTTACAATAAACTGTACAGCTTGCTACATTTTAAAGAATATTGCTTTAGCATTCCATAAGACTCGCATAGGGAGAGGTAATGGTCTCTAGGGGGTTTATCTCTGGTGTCATTTGGCTTTTCCTAATCATTTATAGGACAGGAATGAGAAAGAGATGTCGTCTATAAATGAAGAAGCAGAAGTTGCAGCAACCTATCATGCGACTCAGGCCACAGTATCCACATTCCTCTTGATACTGGGGGGCTAGAGGAGGTCCTCACATGCTGATGAGACCTTGACCCAGGCAAGTGTCCAAGTGTCCAAGCTCTTGATACCATTCAGAAAAAGCTTTCAAGGATGAGTCAGAAAATAGTGATAGCAGGAAGAGTTATTGCAAAGGGAGAAGTACACACTCAAGAAAGGGGAGCACAGGCAGACATGCTCAAGAGTCTTGTGATGGAGTCTGGGGTTTCTACCTTTGTGGGTTTCTTTAATCAAGGGGTGAAATATTTATGAAGATTCCTGGAAAAAGGTAGAGATTTCTGGAAACTGTGGTGCCACTCATTTTTACACCAAATATGGGAGTTCCCAGAACTGTGCTGGTGGGTATGAGATTATGTTAATAGGCATATAATGAGATCATACAAGAAACTCAGGCCAAATCCAGTGCCATGTTGGGTCCAGTTGGTTATAGCCAGGCTTGTCCCATACCCTGGTTTTCAGGGTCTTTTCAGCCCCTAGCTTCTGCAGCTATTTCAACAGTTTCCTTTTGCTAGCCATATGAAACTGCTGCCTGGAATTTTCTATTCTCCAGCAACCATCCTATATTATTCCTGTCTCACTCTCAAGGCTCAAAATAATGTAAAGTTCCAACAGCTTTAAATTTGAATGATTATAAGTTGAATTATTTAATTTCATACATGTGGAATCTAAAAAAGTCAAACTCATAGAAAAAGCAAGTAAAAAGGTGATTTTCTGAAGTTGAGGGTTAGGGAAAATGGAGAGATGTTGATCAAAGGTTACAAACTTACAGTTATAAGACAAATTCTGGAGACCTAATATACAGCACGATGACAATAGTTAATAATATATCACATATTTGAAATTCGCTAAGAGAGTAGATCTTATTCTCAACACACAGAATAACTATGTGAGGTGATGAATATGTTAATTAGCTTGTGGTCAATTCACAATGTATCTGTATATTAAAACATCACTTTAAACATATACAATTGACATTTATACCTCAATAAAGCTAGAAAACAAAGAAAATACATTGCATTTGGAAAACAGAATGAATTCCCTATGATAATAACCAAACTGTGATTTCCTTACTGTTTGAGAATTCAAACCAATTTAAAACATAATCTATAAAACAATTTCTATTATATAAGCCACACAGTATTTGAATGCAAGCAATTTGATCCTCCAGTGGAGTGCAGCAGTTTTCACTACTACCTAGGTTTCATATGCAGTGTTAGAAGTTGGTAGAATTAAGTTCAAATTAGAGCTAAGGAAAAAGCTGGAAGCATGCTGTCTTGTTAAGAAATTAGCATAACACGGCCGGGTATGGTGGCTCATACCTGTAATCCCTGCACTTTGGAAGGCCGAGGCAGGTGGATAACCTGAGGTCAGGAGTTTGAGAACAGCCTGGTCAACATGGCAAAACCCTGTGTCTACTAAAAGTACAAAAATTAGCTGGGCATGGTGGCGAGTGCCTATAATCTCAGCTACTCAGGAGGCTGAGGCAGGAGAAGCTTGAACCTGGGAGGTGGAGGTTGCAGTGAGCCGAGATTGTGCCACTATACTCCAGCCTGGGTGACAAAAGCAAGACTATCTCAAAGGAAAAGAAAAAAATTAGCACAACCCTTCTCCAGTTAGTCTAAAAGGGTAGGAAGACAGTTTCTCCTTTAGCTCACCACTCATTATTCAACGGTACAGAGGACAAAGACATGGGACAGGGATCAAGAATCCAGGCTCACCTGCAGGAGGGACCTGACTGCCTCAGAAAAACACTGTTCTCCAGACCTGTACCAACTGGTAGCCTGGGCTTGCCATGGTGCGTACAGACTAGCACAGGGTCCCAGCTGTGGCCCATCATTGGGAAGCTGCAAACTTGTCTTTGCAAGAAGACCAGGAGAAACCTGAATCTTTCATC